>JAGIQG010000012.1:89410126-89555085 GCA_024679065.1 Sphyrna mokarran
CTCCCTTAGCAGCCTGAGGTAAATGCCATCAGGCCCCGGAGCTTTATATGTCTTTAAGCTGCCTAACAACCCGAACACCTCTTTCCTCGTAATCTTTATTTCCCTCAACCGATCCTCAACTTTGTCAACATCAGCAACAGACATCTGGCCCCTCTCCCGCGTGAATACCGATGCAAAGTATTCATTCAGGATCTCCCCCATTCCCTCAGGCTCTAAGCATAGATCCCCTCCTCTGTCCCTGAGAGGTCCAATCTTGCCTCTAACCATCCTTTTGCTCCTTACATAGGAGTAAAATGCCTTAGGATTTTCCTTAATCTGACCTGCCAGAGCCACTTCGTGGCCCCTTTTTGCCTTTCTAACACCCCTTTTAAGATCCCGTCTACACTCTCTATATTCTTCCAGCGCTGTCTCAGTCCCCAGTTGCCCAGATCTAATGTAAGCCTCTCGCTTCTTCCTGATCAAGTCCTCAATCTCCCTGGTAAGCCACGGTTCTCTAATCCTACCTTTCCCATCCTTCCTCCTTGCCGGCACGTATCTTTCCTGCAGAGAATTTAGTTTTCCCTTGAAAGACTCCCACATGTACCTCGTCGACCTACCCTCAAAAAGCTTATCCCAGTCGGTATCTTTAAGATCTCGCCTAATCTGGCTGTATCTAGCCCTCCCCCAGTTAAATACCTTCCCTTTTGGGCCGGTCTCGTCCTTTTCCATTAATATCCTAAAGCAGATAGAGTTGTGATCACTATTTGACACATGCTCTCCTACCTCGATGTCAACCACCTGCCCTGGCTCATTCCCCAGAACCAAATCCATTATAGCCCCCTCTCTAGTCGGGCCATCCACATACTGCTCCAAGGACCCTTCCAAAACACACTGTACAAATTCCTCCCCGTCCACTCCTACAGCTCTGGGCCCTCTCCAATCTACTCCAGGAAAATTGAAATCTCTCACTACTACTACCCTATTTTTCCTACACTTATCTAAAATGTCCCTGCATATCCTTTCTTCCACGGCCCGCGGGCTGTTGGGCGTATTACCCAATCGGTCCCGGGCACAGGCAGCAGCCCAGAGAACACCACCCTGGAGACCCTACCTTTCAGTTGAGCCCCCAACTCCCTAAACTGTCTACGTAAGTCCCCCCTGCGCTTTCTTCCTACATCTTTTTGTCCTATGTGAACTATTACATTTGCCTTCGACCCTCTTCCCTTCAAAATTCCCTCTACCCTCTCTGATACATCCTGGACCCCTGCTCCAGGGAGGCAGACTACCATCCTGGAGTCTCTCTTTTCCCCACAGAATCTCCTATCGATCCCTTTAACCATCCCATCCACCACCACTATCTCACTTCCTGCTTTCCCGCCGGTCTCTGTGGCATTCTGTTCCCCTTCACCTGCCCTCTCCATCACAGCTTTTACCCCCCCCTTGGTTTTCTGGGGATCCTCCTTAGAGATGGCCTTTGTGCCTTGATTTTTGTTCTTGTTCCTTGTAACTGTACCCAGCCCATCCCTATTACTAGATCCTGGGGTCCCTGCAGGTCTGCCCTCCCTATTCATTGTATCCTCATTTTCCCTCACTAGACAAACGTCCTCCAAGCGCAGCTCCAGCTGTCTCAACTTTGCTCGTAAACGCTGCAGTTCTAAACATTTTTCCAGCTGTCTCAACTTTGCTCGTAAACGTTGCAGTTCTAAACATTTTGCGCATATGTGGGGCTTCGGGAGACGTGATGCCTCCAAGAAGGTCCACATATGGCAGCGTACACAGTGGACACACAACTCCCTTCTGGTTTTATTGGTTGGAGGTCAATCAACTATTGCTGGCGTGTTTATCAGGGCCTATTGCCTTTGCAGTATCCAATGCCTCCAACCATTTCTTGCTATCACCTGGAATGAATTGAATTGGTTGGAAATTGGCATCTATGATGCTGTGGACCACTGGAGGAGGCCAAGATGGATCATCTGCTCAGCACTTCTGGCTGAAGATTGTTGCGAATAGAATATAAGAAATAGGAGCAGGAGTCGGCCATCCAGCCCCTTGAGCCTGCCCTGCCATTCAATAAGACCGTGGCTGATCTGAAGTGGATCAGTTCCACTTTCCCACTTTCTCCCCATAACCCTTAATTCCCTTGTCTATCAGAAATCTACCTACCCGTGACTTAAATATATTCAGCCTCCATCACTTCAATGGGCAAAGAATTCCAGAGATTCACCACCCTTTGAGTGAAGAAGTCCCTCCTCAACTCCCATCTAAACTGCAGGCCCCCCCCCCCCCCCCCCCCCCCCATTTGGAGGCTGTACCTTTTGTTAGGCTCCTGAATCGTTAATGATGTAGATATTTGTGGAGCCTTCTGCTCCAGAGAGTAGTTTAATTGTCCACCACCATTCACAACTGGATATGGTAGGGCTCTGGAGCTTAGCTCTGAGTAAGAAGTCTGACGACAAGTTAAAGTTCAACAAGTTTATTTGATAGTAAATCCACAAGCTTTCTGTCAGGTGACCTGACGAAGGAACAGCATTTCGAAATCTTGTGGGTTTATTATCAAATAAACTTGTTGAACTTCAACCTGGTGTTGTGAGACTTCTTACTGTGTTTATCCTAGTCCAATGCCGGCATCTCTACATCATGCTTAGATCTGATCCACTGTAGGATCGCTTAGCTCCAGAATATCACTGCAGGAGTTCCTCAGGGTCAGTGTCCTAGGCCCACCATCTTCAGCTGCTTTGTCAATGAAATTCCTTCCTAAAGGTCAAAAATGGGAATGTCCATTGATATTCAACATCCACTCACAACTCCTCATATACTGAAGTCGTCTGTGTCCAAATGCAGCAAAACCTGGACACTATTCAGGCTTGTGATGATGAATCATAGAATCATAAAAACTCTACATTGCAGAAAGAGTCCATTTAGCCCATCGAGTTTGCACTGACCATAATCCCACCCAGGCCCTATCCTCATATCCTTACATATTTACCTGTTAATTCCTCTAACCTACGCATCTCAGGAAACTAAAGGGCAATTTGTAACATCGTCAATCAACATAACCTGCATATTGGACTAGCCATATAAATATTGTAGCTACCAGAGCAGGTCACAGGTTAGAAGTCCTGCGACAAGTCTGTCCTTTGATTGCGCAAAGTCTGTCCGTCATATACAAGGCCACAAGTCAGAAGTGTGAGGAATGCTCTTCTTCTCTGGATGCATCCAGCTCCATCAACTCTCAAGAAACATCACACTGTTCAAGACAAGGCACCCATCCACCATCTTAAACATCTATTCCTTCAACTAGGGTTGCACAGAGCAGCAGAGTGTACTATCTACAAGATGCATTGCAACATTTCAGCAAGGCTTTTTCTAAATCTGTGATCTCTATCACTAACAAAGTCATGATGTGGCAGCAGCCTCAGTACTCAACAGCCAATCTTCAGACATCATGCTACAACTCATCCACTTCATCCTTGACCACAATGTCTTCACCTTTGACAACCAGTTCAGCGGAGAGTGCAGGAGGGTGTGCTAGGAGCAGCACCAGGCATACCTAAAAATGAGGTGTCAACCTGGCAAAGCTACCAAACAGGACTACCTGTATGCCAAATGGCATAAATAGCAAGTAATAAACAGCTAAGCGATCCCACAACCAATGGATTAGATCTAAGCTCCAGAGTCCTACCATATCCAGTTGTGATTGGTGGTGGACAATTAAACAATTCTCTGGAGGAGGAAGCTCCACAAATATCCCCATCATTAATGATGGAGGAGCTAGGAAAAGATAAGGTTGAAGTATTCGCAACAATCTTCAGCCAGAAGTGCTGAGTGGTTGATCCACCATGGCCTCCACCAGATGCCAGTCTCCAACCAATTTGATTCACTCCAGGTGATATCAAGAAATGGTTGAAGGGACTGGATACTGCAAAGGCAATAGACCCTGATAACATTCCAGCAATAGTACTGAAGACTTCTGCATTTTCTGTGTTTGTTATGGCACCATGTAACCGTGCCAAGGTACCCTCTGTAGGGCATGCCGGATCATCGACACGGATACTACCATCATACGGGGGAACATCACCCATCAGGTACACGTACGTACTCGTGTAACTCATAGAATCCTGTGGTGTAGAAGGAGGCCATTCAGCCCATCGAGTCTGAATCGGCAATAATGCTACCCAGGCCCTATTCCCATAAGCCCACATATTTACATTGCTAATACCCCTAACACTATGGCTGTGCTAAATTGCCCCATCTTCCTGAACTACACATTTTTGGATTGTGGGAGAAAACCGGGGCACTTGGAAGAAATGCAGCAGACACTGGAGAATGTGCAAGCTCCAAGCAGGCAATGACCTGAACATAGAACATAGAACATTACAGCACAGAACAGGCCCTTCGGCCTTCGATGTTGTGCCGACCAAAATAAAAAGCAATGCCCCTCCAAACTAAACCATTCCCTTCTCTTCCATATACTTATCAATTAACCTCTTAAACGCCACCAAACTTGGCGCATCTACAACAGCTGCAGGCAGGGCATTCCACTCCCTAATCACTCTTTGAGTAAAGAACCTACCTCTGATATCCGTCCTATAACTCATACCCCTTAATTTAAAGCTGTGTCCCCTCGTGCTAGCTTTCTCCATCCTAGGAAAAAGGCTATCACTGTCCAACCTATCTAAACCTCTAATCATCTTATATGCTTCAATAAGATCCCCTCTTAGCCGCCTCCTTTCTAACGAAAACAACCTCAAATCCTTCAACCTCTCTTCATAGGACCTGCCCTCCATACCAGGCAACATCCTAGTAAACCTCCTCTGTACCCCCTCCAATGCCTCCACATCTTTCTTATAATGTGGCGACCAGAACTGCACACAATACTCCAAGTGCGGCCGCACTAGAGTTTTGTACAGCTGCAACATGATGCTGCGGCTCCTAAACTCAATCCCCCTACCAATAAAAGCTAAGACTCCATATGCCTTCTTAACAACTTTATCCACTTGACTGCCTACTTTCAGGGATCTATTGACACATACACCAAGATCCTTCTGTTCCTCAACACTATTAAGAGCCCTACCATTAGCCCTATACTCTACACATTTTTTGTTCCTGCCAAAGTGCATTACCTCACACTTTTCCACATTAAACTCCATTTGCCACCTCTCGGCCCATCTCTGCAACTTGTCCAAGTCCCTCTGCAAACTATAACACCCCTCTTCACTATCTACCACTCCACCGACTTTAGTGTCATCTGCAAATTTACTAATCCATCCTTCAATACCCTCATCCAGATCATTTATAAAAATTACAAACAGCAGGGGCCCAAAACAGACCCCTGAGGTACACCACTTGTCACCGAACTCCACGATGAATATCTCCCATCAACCATCACCCTCTGTCTTCTATCTGCCAGCCAATTCCTAATCCAATTAGCTAAATCACCCTCTATTCCACACATCTGCATTTTCTGTAGAAGTCTTCCATGGGCCACCTTATCAAAAGCCTTACTAAAGTCCATATATACTACATCAACCGCCTTACCCCCATCCACCTCTCTGGTCACTTTCTCAAAAACTCAATGAGGTTAGTAAGGCATGACCTACCCTTCACGAAACCATGCTGACTATCCCCAATCAATTCATTTCTCTCTAAATAACTATAAATCCTATCCATAATAATTCTCTCCAATACCTTGCCCACCACAGAAGTAAGACTCACTGGCCTATAATTCCCCGGAAGGTCTCTCTTCCCCTTCTTAAACAATGGGACCACATTCGCCATCCTCCAGTCCTCCGGAACCACACCCGTAACCAACAAGGACCTGAAGATCAGAGCCAGAGGCTCTGCAATCTCCTCTCTTGCCTCCCAGAGAATCCTAGGGTAAATCCCGTCCGGCCCAGGGGACTTATCGAACTTCAAACCCTCGAGAATTTCTAGCACATCCTCCCTATCTACTACAATACTTCCCAATTTGCAACCCTGTACCTCAGTGACTCACTGAACCTTCCCAATTTGCAACCCTGTACCTCAGAACTTCCCAATTGTCCTGTTTTGACACTTTGTTTATGGATGATGATCTTTCTGCCTTAATTAGTTTGAACATAGAACATAGAACAATACAGCACAGAACAGGCCCTTCGGCCTTCGATGTTGTGCCGACCAAAATAAAAAGCAATGCCCCTCCTAACTAAACCATTCCCTTCTCATCCATATAATTATCAACTAACCTCTTAAACGCCACCAAACTTGGCGCATCTACAACAGCTGCAGGCAGGGCAGTCCACTCCCTAATCACTCTTTGAGTAAAGAACCTACCTCTGATATCCGTCCTATAACTCATCCCCCTTAATTTAAAGCTGTGTCCCCTCGTGCTAGCTTTCTCCATCCTAGGAAAAAGGCTATCACTGTCCACCCTATCTAAACCTCTAATCATCTTATATGCTTCAATAAGATCCCCTCTTAGCCGCCTCCTTTCTAACGAAAACAACCTCAAATCCTTCAACCTCTCTTCATAGGACCTGCCCTCCATACCAGGCAACATCCTGGTAAACCTCCTCTGTACCCTCTCCAATGCCTCCACATCTTTCTTATAATGTGGCTACCAGAACTGCACACAATACTCCAAGTGCGGCCGCACTAGAGTTTTGTACAGTTGCAACATGATGCTGCGGCTCCTAAATTCAATCCCCCTACCAATAAAAGCTAAGACTCCATATGCCTTCTTAACAACTTTATCCACTTGACTGCCTACTTTCAGGGATCTATTGACACATACACCCAAGATCCTTCTGTTCCTCAACACTATTAAGAGCCCTACCATTAGCCCTATACTCTACACATTTATTGTTCCTGCCAAAGTGCATTACCTCACACTTTTCCACATTAAACTCCATTTGCCACCTCTCGGCCCAGCTCTGCAACTTGTCCACGTCCCTCTGCAAACTATAACTCCCCTCTTCACTATCTACCACTCCACCGACTTTAGTGTCATCTGCAAATTTACTAATCCATCCTTCAATACCCTCATCCAGATCATTTATAAAAATTACAAACAGCAGGGGCCCCAAACCAGACCCCTGAGGCACACCACTCGTCACCGAACTCCACGATGAATATCTCCCATCAACCACCACCCTCTGTCTTCTATCTGCCAGCCAATTTCTAATCCAATTAGCTAAATCACCCTCTATTCCACACATCTGCATTTTCTGTAGAAGTCTTCCATGGGCCACCTTATCAAACACTTTGCATAGTGTTTAACACCATCTCAGTATTTGTAATTATCTCTGCCTTACATTATCAGTTTAGGTCATCCCTTCACTTAGCCTTTTAACACTTTATACATACTGATTATACGTAACTGCTAGCATTTATCTATTAGTTCTAGTGATTATCTATAAACACTTGTTAGTCAGCTGGCCTACACTGTATTTAACCCTGTATTGGGCAATTGTCAGTTGGCCTATAGATTCTGATGATGGTGCAGCACTGCGAAAGCTTGTGCTTTAAAACAAATCTGTTGGATTAGAACCTGGTGTCATGTGACTTCACACCTACACAATCAAGTGTAACAGGTACTTGAGAATACACGCACTGCAAGTAGAACATAGAACTTAGAACATAGAACATTACAGCACAGAACAGGCCCTTCGGCCTTCGATGTTACGCCGACCAATATAAAAAGCAATGCCCCTCCAAACTAAACCATTCCCTTCTCTTCCATATACTTATCAACTAACCTCTTAAACGCCACCACACTTGGCGCATCTACAACTGCTGCAGGCAGGGCATTCCACTCCCGAACCACCCTTTCGGTAAAGAACCTACCTCTGATATCCGTCCTATAACTATCACCCCTTAATTTAAAGCTGTGTCCCCTCGTGCTAGCTTTCTCCATCCTAGGAAAAAGGGCTATCACTGTCCACCCTATCTAAACCTCTAATCATCTTATATGTTTCGATTAGGTCCCCTCTTAGCCGCCTCCTTTCTAACG
The DNA here is from genome assembly GCA_024679065.1 of Sphyrna mokarran. NCBI lineage: Eukaryota > Metazoa > Chordata > Chondrichthyes > Carcharhiniformes > Carcharhinidae > Sphyrna > Sphyrna mokarran. The sequence goes on from JAGIQG010000012.1 coordinate 89,418,096, forward strand.
AAAACAACCTCAAATCCCTCAGCCTCTCTTCATAAGACCTGCCCTCAATACCAGGCAACATCCTGGTAAACCTCCTCTGTACCCTCTCCAATGCCTCCACATCTTTCTTATAATGTGGCGACCAGAACTGCACACAATACTCCAGTGCGGCCGCACTAGAGTTTTGTACAGTTGCAACATGACGTTGCGGCTCCGAAATTCAATCCCTCTACCAATAAAAGCCAAGACTCCATATGCCTTCCTAACAACCTTCTCTAAACCTGACATGGAACAATATCACCATTCCTTCACTATTGCTGAATCAAAATCCTGGGTGTCTGGCTGGCCCAGCATTTATTGCCCATCCCTAATTGTCCTCAAGAAGGTGTTGATGATCTGCCTTGAACTGCTGTGAACCATATGGTGTAGGTACTCCCACAGTGCTGTTACGAAGACAGTTCCAGGATTTTGACCCTTTGCGTTTTGGAGAAAAATCAGTCATCAATGCAGTAGATCATGTTCTTGATAGAATACTTGATTACTGCCCAAATCGATTCCAGTCTCCTCCCATAACTGACAGCTCTGCATTTACCTAGTTTTCTCTCTCCAGTAATCCAATGTTCAGATCCAGAAATTTGGATGATTATACCTAATGCATCTCGATTTTCCTTACCTTTTTGCACTTCTTCCTCCTCATAGGATCATAGAACAATACAGCAAAGGAGGGTATTTCAATCAATATATCTGTGCCAGCCGAGAGCTTTAAACTTTGTTCTTACCCCATGCCCTGCAAGTATTTAGTCCTGTCTCTCTGTGTATGTCTCTGCTACTTCCCTTGTGTCATTTCCTCAGTCCTCATTGTTCTCTCCATCTCTCCTTATGTCTCAGGAGGGCATTGGAGCAGCTGAATCTAGATGTAACAAAAGCTGATGAGTTGAGAACGCTGAATTTGGACAACCTCAAAAAGATGACCCTAGTGATGGCATGAATCTCAGGATCAAATGTGACCGCCCCCTCCCCCCACCCCCAAGGTTGGGAACAGACTGATTTATTCTCAGATTGTAACCAGGAAGAGGGATGGAGTTGCTAACTAGGGAACAAACCATCAAATGATGGATTTCTGACTTTTGGATTTGGAATTTCACCAGTTTGAATGTTTTTGACCCCTACACGTTCCATTGCTTCATTTCTCGAATCCATCCTCTACTGTTTGGATACTGCCAGAACAACAGCAATCATTGGCTAAGTAACACAGCAGATTTCCTTAGCCCATTTCTGTTTGTCTCACCTGAGGAGGGTTCTGTTTGATGTGCTTTGCCGCTCTGACGACACCAAAGTCGGAGGAGTTGTAGACAGTGAGAATGGACATTACAGTTTGCAGAGGAACATAGATAAGTCTGGGCCGAGAGTGGCAAACGGAGTTTAATGTAGAAAAGTGTGAGGTGATTCACTTTGGTAAGAGTAATATGTGTGCAGAATATAGGGATAATGATAGGACTCTTAGTAGTGTAGATGAGCAGAGAGATCTCGGTGTATAGGTGCATAGATCCCTGAAAGTTGGTACTGAAGTTGATAAGGTTGTTAAGAAGGCGTACAGTGTGTTAGCATTTATTGGTAGAGGCATTGAATTTCGGAGCCGAGACGTCATGTTGCAACTGTACAAAACTCTGGTGTGGCCGCACTTGGAGTATTGCATACAGTTTTGGTTGCCACATTATAAGAAAGATGTGGAGGCATTGGAGAGGGTACAGAGGAGGTTTACCAGGATGTTGGGTAGGTCTTATGAGGAAAGACTAAGGGACTTGAGGTTATTTTCATTAGAGAGAAGACTAAGAGGTGACCTAATTGAGACATATAAGATGATCAGAGGGTTAGATAGAACATAGAACATAGAACATTACAGCACAGAACAGGCCCTTCGGCCTTCGATGTTGTGCCGACCAATATAAAAAGCAATGCCCCTCCAAACTAAACCATTCCCTTCTCTTCCATATACTTATCAACTAATAGGGTGGACAGTGAGAGTCTTTTTCCTCGGATGGAGTTGGATAACACGAGGGGACATAGCTTTAAATTAAGGGGTGGTAGTTATAGAACATAGAACATTACAGCGCAGATCAGGCTCTTCGGCCTTCGATGTTGCACTGACCAATTAAGAAAAAGCAATGACCCTCTAACCTAAACCATTCCCTTTTCATCCATAAACTTATCTACTAACCTCTTAAACGCCACCAAACTTGGCGCATCTACAACTGACGCAGGCAGGGCATTCCATACCCTTACCACCCTCTGGGTAAAGAACCTACCTCTGACATCCGTCCTATAACCACCACCCCTTAATTTAAAGCTATGTCCCCTCGTGCTAGCTTTCTCCAACCTAGGAAAAAGGCTATCACTGTCCACCCTATCTAAACCTCTAATCATCTTATATGTTTCAATAAGGTCCCCTCTTAGCCGCCTCCTTTCTAACGAAAACAACCTCAAATCCCTCAGCCTCTCTTCATAAGACCTGCCCTCCATACCAGGCAACATCCTGGTAAACCTCCTCTGTACCCTCTCCAATGCCTCCACATCTTTCTTATAATGCGGGGACCAGAACTGTACACAATACTCCAAGTGCGGGCGTACTAGAGTTTTGTACAGTTGCAACATGACGTTGCGGCTCCGAAATTCAATCCCCCTACCAATAAAAGCTAAGACTCCGTATGCGTTCTTAACAACCTTGTCGACTTGATTCCCAACTTTCAGGGATCTATGCACATACACACCAAGATCCCTCTGTTCATCAACACAATAGGACAGATGTTAGAGGTGGGTTCTTTACTCAGAGGGTAGTAAGGGCGTGGAATGCCCTGCCTGCAGCAGTTGTGGACTCGCCAAGTTTAAGGGCTTTCAAATGGTCAGTGGATAGGCATATGAATAGCATTGGAATAGTTTAGGTTAGATGCTCATAAAATTGGTTCCATTGGTGAGCGCAACATCAAGGGCTGAAGGGCCTGTACTGTGCTGTAATGTTCTATGTCCTATGCTTTCCCTCGGCCTTCTTTTTGCCCTCCCTCAGCCTTGCTTTTATAGATACACCGTAGAAAACATTTTTTCTGACTGTGTCAGACTTTATATGGCTCCTGCTCTGAGCAAGACCACAAGAAACTACAAAAGTTGGTGAACATAATCCAGTCTATCACTCAAACCAGCCTCCCATCCATTGACTCTGTCTATACTTCCCTTTGCCTTGGAAAAGCAATCAGCATAATTAAGGATCCCACACACCCTGGACATTCTCTGTTCCACCTTCTTCCATTGGAAAAAGATAGGTCATGTACCAAGGGCAGCTTCTTCCCTGCTGTTGTCAGACTTTTGAATGATCCAACCTTGTACTTTCTCTACACCCTAACTATGATTGTAACATAACATTCTGCACTCTTCTTTTCTTCTCTGTGAATGGTATGCTCTGTCTGTGTAGTGCACGAGAAATAATGCTTTTCACTATACGCTAATATACGTGACAATAATAAATCAATTTCAAATCATGTTCTCCCTCAGTCTCACTTGTGTTCTCTCCTGGCCTCACTCTTTCTGTTCCTCCCTTATTTTTCTTTCTCTTCCTCTCTCACAGTTGTTAGCACTGCTGCCTTACAGTGCCAGGGACCCAGATTCGACTCCCAGCTTGGGTCACTGTCTGTGTGGTGTGGAGTTTGACGTTCTCCCCGTGTCTTCGTGGGTTTCCTTTGGGTGATCCAGTTCCCTCTCACGATCTGAAGACATGCTGGTTAAGTGCATTGGCCATGCTAAATTCTTCCTCAGTGTACCCGAACAGGCACTGGAGTGTGGCAACTAGAGGATTTTCACAGTAACTTCCTAGCAGTGTTAATATGAGCCTACTTGTAACAATAATAAATAAAAAGAGACACTTTCTCATGGCCCTTTTCTTGCTCACTTGGTTCTTCTCTCTTCTCTGTCTGGCCCTCCTTTCCTCCTGTTTCTGTCTCACTCACTGCTTTTGTCCTTTCTTTGTTGGAAACTTATAATCAGTGCTAGTTCTGCAGCTCAGTCTCAAAGGGATTATCTTTGTGCAGGACTCATTAGAACTGTAAGTTGCATTACAGTCTGATCTGCCAGAGCAATGACCTCCATCTCTTGGAACATTTCTAGCCTCAATGATTGATGTAGCAACAGGTCAGTACTTTCAAAGTTCTGAGTGGAGATGTCTGTTGCTGCTGGCTCATTGCCAGGGGCAGAATCACTCGGGACCCATTTCATTTCAGGGAATTCCAAAAGGCTATCAGTCGCAGTAACCTCCTCATCCCCCTTAACCTTCATATCCCAGTAACCTCCTCATCCCCTCAACCCTCCCTATCCCAGTAACCTCCTCATCCCTTTAACCTTCCCTATTTCAGTAACCTCCTCATCCCCTTCTGATGAAAAGCGGGATAGAGGTCTATGTGAAACAGGCAGGAGAGTGGAGTTGAGACCAGGATAAGATCATGTTAAATAGCAGAATGAGTTTGAACGGCTCAATTGCCCAATCCCACTCCTAATTCCTGTGTTCTTCCCCCTCAACGCTCTGCATCTCAGTAACCTCCTCCAGCCTGCAAATTCTCCCTATCCCAGTAACCTCCTCCAGCCTGCAAACTCTCCCTATCCCAGTAACCTCCTCCAGCCTGATAACTCCCCCTATCCCAGTAACCTCCTCCAGCCTGATAACTCCCCCTATCCCAGTAACCTCCTCCAGCCTGATAACTCCCCCTATCCCAGTAACCTCCTCCAGCCTGATAACTCCCCCTATCCCAGTAACCTTCTCCAGTCCCATAACTCCCCCTATCTGAGGAATATCCTCCAGCCCCATAAACGTACCTATGCGAGAAGCATTCTCCAGCCCCATAATACCCCCAGAAACTGAACTGGACAAACCATATAAATATTGTGGTTACAATAACACAAGAAAAAGAATCAGAAAGAGGCCACAAGGCCCTCAAGCCTGCCCCTCCATTCAATACGGTTATGGCTAATCTATGATGATAACAAAGAACAAAGAACAGAACAACACGGGAAACAGGTCCTTCGGCCCAACGAGCCCGTGCCAGCACCCTGATGTTCCCACCTCTACCTGTGATCCCTGTCTATGTTTATAGATCTATGGATTAAAAACCAAATTTGAGACAATTTAGGGAGAATTTGTTTTGCCAATTAGCCTAAGAGTACATCTTTGGGATGTGGGAGGAAACCGGAGCACCCGCAGAGAAAACCCACGCAAGCACGGGGAGAATTTGTCTTCCTGACGAAGGAAGAGCAGTGGACGTGGTGTACATGGACTTCAGCAAGGCATTTGACAAGGTCCCACATGCAAGACTTCTTGAGAAGGTGAGAGGCCATGGGATCCAAGGGGCTTTGGCCTTGTGGATCCAGAACTGGCTTGCCTGCAGAAGGCAGAGGGTGGTTGTGGATGGCTCTTTTTCTGCATGGAGGTCGGTCACCAGTGGAGTGCCCCAGGGATCTGTTCTAGGACCCTTGCTGTTTGTCATTTTCATAAATGACCTGGATGAGGAAGTGGAGGGATGGATGAGTAAGTTCGCCGATGACACGAAGGTCGGTGGTGTTGTGGATGGTCTGGAGGGATGTCAGAAGTTGCAGCATGACATCGACAGGATGAAAGACTGGGCGGAGAAGTGGCAGATGGACTTCAACGCGGATAAATGTGTTGTGGTCCATTTTGGCAGATCCAACGGGATGAATGAGTACACTATCAAAGGTAGGAGTCTTAGCTGTGTGGAAGAGCAGAGGGATCTTGGGGTCCGGGTCCATAAGACTCTCAAATCGGCCTCCCAGGTGGAGGATGTGGTTAAGAAAGCTTACGGTGTACTGGCCTTCATTCATCGAGGGATTGAGTTCAGGAGTCAGGAGGTAATGCTGCAGCTTTATAGGACCCTTGTCAGACCACACTTGGAGTACTGTGCGCAGTTCTGGTCGCCTCACTATAGGAAGGACGTGGAAGCTATTGAAAGGGTGCAGAGGAGATTTACAAGGATGTTGCCTGGATTGGGAGGCATGCCTTATGAAGACAGGTTGAGGGAGCTGGGACTGTTCTCCCTGGAGAGACGAAGGTTGAGAGGCGACCTGATAGAGGTTTACAAGATGTTGAGAGGAATAGATAGGGTGGACTCTCAGAGACTATTTCCCAGGGCTGAAATGGTCGCGACGAGAGGGCACAGATTTAAGGTGCAGGGAAGCAAGTACAGAGGGGATGCTAGGGGAAAGTTTTTCACTCAGAGGGTGGTGAGTGAATGGAATCGGCTGCCGTCGGTGGTGGTCGAGGCGAACTCGCTGGGGTCTTTTAAAAGACTTCTGGATGAGTATATGGGATCCAATGGGATTGGGGGTTATAGATAGGTCTATGGCTGGATAGGTTTTGATGTGTTCGGCTCAACTTGTGGGCCGAAGGGCCTGTTTGTGCTGTAGTGTTCTATGTTCTATGTTCTATGTTCTAATGCACAAACTCCCACAGACACAGGCTCAAATCCATGTATCTATACAGCACAGCAATACTCACTGAGCTGTCGTGTTGCCCATCAAAAAGACTTTAACTTTACTAATATTGATTGGAATAGCTATAGCTCTAGCTTGTTAGAGGGGTCAGTTTTCGTACAAAGTGTGCAGGAGGGTTTTTTGACTGAGTATGTAGATAGGCCAACTAGAGGTGAGGCTACATTGGATTTGGTGCTGGGCAATGAGCCAGACCAGGTGTTAGGCTTGGAAGTTGGTGAACATTTTGGTGATAGTGACCACAATTCGGTTACGTTCACCTTAGTGATGGATAGGGATAGGCATGAAGCTGGGGGCAGTAGTTATAGCTGGGGGAAGGGTAATTATGAGGCCATCAGGAGAGAATTAGGGTGCATAGATTGGACTAGGAAACTACAGGGACTGGGAACATCTGGAATGTGGAGCTTATTCAAGGAGCAGCTGCTGCGAGTCCTTGATAAGTATGTCCCTGTCAGGCAAGGAGGAAATGGTCGAGTAAGAGAACCTTGGTGTACGAAAAAAGTTGATTTGCTGGTTAAAAGGAAAAAGGAGGCTTATGTCAGGATGAGGATTGAAGGCTCGGTTAGTGCAATGGATAGCTATAGATTAGCCAGGAGGGAGCTAAAGAGTGAATTGAGGAGAGCTAAGAGGGGACACGAGAAGACTTTGGCTGATAGGATTAAGGAGAATCCTAAAGCTTTCTTTAGATATGTTAAGAATAGAAGATTGGTTAGGGCAAGATTAGGGCCAGTCATAGACAGCAGTGGGAAGTTGTGCGTGGAGCCTGAAGAGATTGGAGAGGTACTGAATAAATATTTCTCTTCGGTATTCACGCAGGGTGATGTAAATGTAGTTATGGAGAACACTGAGGTACAGGGTAGCAAACTGGAAAGTATCGAAGTAGATAGGGAGGATGTGCTAGATATTCTCGAGGGTTTGAAGTTGGATAAGTCCCCTGGGCCGGACGGGATTTACCCTAGGATTCTCTGGGAGGCAAGAGAGGAGATTGCAGAGCCTCTGGCTCTGATCTTCAGGTCGTCGTTGGTTACGGGTGTGGTTCCGGAGGACTGGAGATAGCGAATGTGGTCCCGTTGTTCAAGAAAAAACGAAAAGGGAAGAGAGACCTTCCAGGGAATTATAGGCCAGTGAGTCTTACTTCTGTTGTGGGCAAAGTATTGGAGAGAATAATTAGGGATAGGATTTATAGTTATTTAGAGAGTAATGAATTGATTGGAGATAGTCAGCATGGTTTTGTGAAGGGTAGGTCGTGCCTTACTAACCTCATTGAGTTTTTTGAAAAAGTGACTAAGGAGGTGGATGGGGGTAAGGCGGTTGATGTGGTATATATGGACTTTAGTAAGGCGTTTGATAAGTGGCCCATGGAAGACTTCTGCAGAAAATGCAGATGTATGGGATAGAGGGTGATTAGCTAATTGGGTTAGGAATTGGCTAGCAGATAGAGACAGAGGGTGTTGTTGATGGGAGATATTCACTGAGTACGGTGACAGTGTGTACCTCATGGGTCTGTTTTGGGGCCCCTGCTGTTGTAATTTTTATAAATGAATCTGGATGAGGGTATTGAAGATGATTAGTAAATTTGCAGAGACACTAAAGTCGGTGGTGTGGTAGATAGTGAAGAGGGGTGTTATAGTTTACAGAGTGACTTGGACAAGTTGCAGAGCTGGGCCGAGAGGTGGCAAATGGAGTTTAATGTGGAAAAGTGTGAGGTAATGCACTATGGCAGAAATAATAAATGTGTAGAGTATAGGGCAAATGGTAGGATTCTTAGTAGTCTAGATGAACAGAGGGATCTTGGTGTGTATGTGCATAGATCCCTGAAAGTAGGCAGTCAGGTCGAGAAGTTGTTAGGAAGGCATATGGAGTCTTGGCTTTTATTGGTAGAGGGATTGAATTTCGGAGCCGCAACGTCATGTTGCAACTGTACAAAACTCTAGTGCGGCCGCACTTGGAGTATTGTGTGCAGTTCTGGTCCCCACATTATAAGAAAGATGTGGAGGCATTGGAGAGGGTACAGAGGAGGTTTACCAGGATGTTGCCTGGTATGGAGGGCATGTCTTATGAGGAGAGGCTGAGGGATTTGAGGTTGTTTTCGTTAGAAAGGAGGAGGCTAAGAGGGGACCTGATCGAAACATATAAGATGATTAGAGGTTTAGATAGGGTGGACAGTGATAGCCTTTTTCCTAGGATGGAAAAAGCTAGCACGAGGGGCACAGCTTTAAATTAAGGGGTGATAGTTATAGGACGGATATCAGAGGCAGGTTCTTTACCCAAAGGGTGGTTCGGGAGTGGAATGCCCTGCCTGCAGCAGTTGTAGATGCGCCACGTTTGGTGGCGTTTAAGAGGTTGGTTGATAAGTATATGGAAGAGAAGGGAATGGTTTAGTTTGGAGGGGCATTGCTTTTTATATTGGTCGGCGCAACATCGAAGGCCGAAGGGCCTGTTCTGTGCTGTAATGTTCTATGTTCTATGTTCTATGTAAATGGTCCAGGTCAAGCGTACACTAACAATGTGAAGCACTAGGATACTCTCGAATAAAAAATCCAAGAGCAGCCCTCTCACGACCCATCGCGTGTATGCCCCTCGTTAGGCAATAAGGTGGACCAAAGCACCTGTAGGATAAAAACAAGTACATCAATATCATCATCTATTTACACACTTCCCAGGGACTCCCAAGGCTCGTGATCCCTATTTTAAATCAGTTTTCTATACTCCTCCATTCCCATTCTGTTCATATGCCCATCTAAGTATTTCTTAAATAACTCCAGAGTACCTGCCTCCACCACTTTACTTGGCAGGCCTTCCATACCCCCAGCACCCTCTGTGTGAAAAAACTCCCTCCAGCATCCAAATTATACCGTACCCCCTCGCTCTAAGCCCCTGACCTCTCATGCTATTCGAGTCCATCCGAGGAAAAAGCTTAACCCTGTTTACTCTATCTATACCCCTCATAATCTTGTACAGTTCTATTAGATCTCCTCTAAGTCTACATCTTTTTAAGGAAAACAGCCCCAATTTGCCTAACCTCTCCTCGTAACTCAGACCTTCCATACCAGGCAGCATCCTGGTAAACCTCCTCTTCACTCTCTCCAGAGTCTCCATGTCCTTCCGGTAGTAGATCATAGAACATAGAACATAGAACATTACAGCACAGAACAGGCCCTTCGGCCTTCGATGTTGCGCCGACCAATATAAAAAGCAATGCCCCTCCAAACTAAACCATTCCCTTCTCTTCCATATACTTATCAACTAACCTCTTAAACGCCACCAAACTTGGCGCATCTACAACTGCTGCAGGCAGGGCATTCCACTCCCGAATCACTCTTTGAGTAATGAGTATCTGCTAGCCAATTCCTAACCCAATTAGCTAAATCACCCTCTATCCCATACATCTGCATTTTCTGCAGAAGTCTTCCATGGGCCACCTTATCAAATGCCTTACTAACGTCCATATATACCACATCAACCGCCTTACCCCCATCCACCTCCTTAGTCACTTTTTCAAAAAACTCAATGAGGTTAGTAAGGCACGACCTACCCTTCACAAAACCATGCTGACTATCTCCAATCAATTCATTACTCTCTAAATAACTATAAATCCTATCCCTAATTATTCTCTCCAATACTTTGCCCACAACAGAAGTAAGACTCACCGGCCTATAATTCCCTGGAAGGTCTCTCTTCCCCTTCTTGAACAACGGGACCACATTCGCTATCCTCCAGTCCTCCGGAACCACACCCATAACCAACGGGTAGTAGGGTGACACAGTATTCCAAATGAGGTCTAACCAATGTTTTATACAACTGCAACATTAAAGGCCAGCTCTTGTACTCTATACCCCTTCGTATAAAGGCTAACATACTATATGCTTTCTTCATAACCTTCTCCACTTGCTCTGCCACCTTCAGAGACTTGTTCACCTGCACCCCCAGGTCCCTCTGTGTTTCTATACTCTTAATAGGTCTACCCTTTATATATACGTCCCCCTACATTCTTTCTCTTGAAATGCATCACCTCACATTTATCAGGATTGAATTCCATCTGCCATCTATCTGCCCAAGCTACCAGCCTATCTATGTCCTGCTGCATTGCCTGACAATGCTCCTCACTATCCGCCAGTCCAGCCATCTTTGTATCGACTGCAAACTTGCTGATCACTCCACTTACTCCCTCTTCCAAGTCATTTATATATATTACAAATAGAAGAGGTCCCAGTACCGAGTCCTGTGGCACACCACTAGTGACTGACCTCCAGCTAGAAAAACATCCTTCCACTATTACTCTCTGTCTCCTATTACTAAGCCAGTTACTTATCCATCTAGCTACCTGTCCTTGTATCCCATTAGCCTTCACCTTCTCAACTAACCACCCATGAGGGACTTTGTCAAACGCCTTACTAAAATCCATATAGACAACATCAACGGCTCGCCCTTCGTCCACCATTTTCATCACCTCCTCAAAACATTCTACCAGATTTGTAAGGCACGACCTCCCCTTAACAAATCCATGCTGTGTATCCCTAATCAGATCGCAACAGTCTAAGTGCCTATACATCCTATCTCTCAGAATCCTCTTCAACAGCTTCCCTACCATTTCCCCTTTGCTGTCTATTCCTCAATTTATTAAGTACTTATCCATCCCCACATTAAATACTTCAAATGGTTCAACCTCCACCACCCTTTGGGGCAAAGAATTCCGGAGATTCACCACTCCGGCCAAATGAAATTTTTATGTGCCTTAAATTTAAATGACCCATATCTGTGTTGGGTAAATTGTTGGAAGGTATTTTGAGAAACAGATCTACAGGCATTTACAGATGCAAGGACTGATTAAGGACAGTCAGCATGGCTTTGTGAGTGGAAAATAATGTCTCACAAATTTAATTGGGTTTTCAGAAGGGGTAACCGAGATGGTAGATGAGGGCAATGCAGTTGATGTTATCTATATGGACTTTAGCAAGACCTTTGACAAGGTACCGCATGGTAGGTTGCTGTTTAAGGTTTAATCTCACAGAATCCAGGGCAGGGTCGCTAAATGGATATAAAATTGGCTTCTTAACAGAAGCCAGAGGGTGGTCGTAGAGAGTTGTTTTTCAAACTGGAGACCTGTGACCAGCGGTGTAGCTCAGGGTCCATTGTTATTTGTCATTTATATTAACAATTTCGATGGAATATAGGAGGCCTGGTTAGTAAATTTGCAGCTGATACCAAGATTGGTGAAATAGTGAACAGCGAAGAAAGCTATCTCCGATTGCAATGGGATCTTGATCAATTGGGTCTGTGGGCTGACAAATGACAGACGAAGTTTAATTTAGATAAATGTGAGGTGATGCATTTTGGTCGATTGAACCAGGGCAGGACTTAATGGTAGGGCACTGGGGAGATTTACAGAACGAAGAGATCTAGGGGTACAGGTTCATAGCTCCTTGAAAGTGGTGTCACAGGTCGACAGAGCAGTGAAAAAGGCATTCGGCAATGCTTGGTTTCATCGGTCAGAACATTGAATACAGGAGTTGGGGCGTATTGTTGAAGCCATACAAGACATTGGTAAGGCCACACTTGGAATACTGTGTGCAATTCTGGTCACCCTATTATAGAAAGGATATTATTAAACTAGAAAGAGTGCAGAAAAGATTTACTGGTTTGCTGCCAGGACTTGATGGTTTGAGTTATAAGGAGAGGCTGGATAGATTGGGACTTTCTTTTCTGGAGTGTAGGAGGCTGAGGGTGATCTTAAAGAGGACTGTAAAATAATGAGGGGCAGAGATCAGCTAGATAGTCAATATCTTTTCCAAAGGTAGGGGAGTTTAAAACTGAAGGGCATCGGTTTAAGGTGAGAGGCGAGAGGTACAAAAGTGTGCATAGGGGCAATTTTTTCACACAGAGGATGGTGAGTATCTGGAATGAGCTGCCAGAGGTAGTAGTAAATGTGGGTACAATTTTGTCTTTAAACAGCATTTAGAAAGTTATATGGGTACGATGGGTCTAGAGGGATATGGGCCAAATGGGGGCATTTGGAATTAGCTTAGAGTTTTTTAAAAAATTGTCAGCATGGACAAGTTGGACTGAAAGGCCTGTTTGCATGCTGTAAACGTTCATGACTCAATACCCCATTTTATCTTGTAGCTATAGCACCTTGTTCAAAACTGTCCAACTAATGCAGATCAAAGGCTAGGAATCCTCAGCAAGTAACTCTCCTCCAAACTTCCCATAGCCTATCCACCATTTACAAGACACATGTCAGAAGTGTGATGGAATACTCCCCACTTGACTAAATGGGTACAGCTCTAATAATACTCAAGAAACTTGATACCATCTAGCACAAAGCAACCTGCTTCATTGGTACCACACCTACAAACATTCAATCCCTCCACTACCGATGCAGAGATAGCAATGTGTGTTTTCTACAAAATGCAGTGCAGAATCTCTTTAAGGTTGCTTAGGAAGCATTTTCAAAACCTATGACCTCTACCATCTAGAAGGACAAGAGCAGCAAACACATGGGAGCACCACCGGCTGGAGGTCCCTCTTGAAGTCCTTCACCATGCTGACTTGGAACTACATTACTGTTCCTTCACTGTCGCTGGGCCAAAAGTCTGTAACTCCTCTAATAGCAGTGTGTGTGTATCTACATGACATGGACTGCAGCAGTTCAAGAAGGTAGCTCACTTTTTTGAGGGCAATTAGGGATGGGCAATAAATGCTGGCCTAGCCTCCGAGACCATCATCCTGTAAATGAATTTTTAAAATCAATAAGCTGCTTTTAAAGAGGCAATAGTTTGGGTACAGCTGTGGAAAATTGGTAGGCTAAACAAATCCAGTACTCCCTGGATGACAAAGCAGGTAGGAATTAAGATGAAGCAGAAAAGGGGTCTATATGGCGGCTCGGTCGCACAGTAGTTAGCACTGCTGCTTCACAGTGCAAGAGAGCCGGGTTCAGTTCCAGCCTTGGGTCATTGTATGATGTCTACATGTTCTCCCCGTGTCTGCATTAGTTTCCTCCGAGTGCTCTGATTTCCTCCCACAGTCCAAAGATGTGCAGGTAGGTTGGTCACCCTAAATTGTGCCTTAGTGTCAAGGAGACTAGCTCGGGTAAATGCATGAGGTGATGGGGACAGGGCCTGAATGGAATTGTTGTCAATGTAGACTCAATGAGCCAAATTGCCTCCTTCTGCAATTGTTTGTATGATTCTATATGACATGTCAGATAGATAATAAAATTATAAGTGAGATTCGCCAAGTTTGGGGGCGTTTAAGTGGTCAGTGGATAGGTTTATGGATGAAAAGGGAATGGTTTAGGTTAGAGGGTCATTGCTTTTTCTTAATTGGTCGACGCAACATGGAGGGCCGAAGGGCCTGTTCTGCACTGTAATGTTCTATGTTTCTATGTTTCTATTCATTGGGGGCGACTGCAGTGGTTAACAATGCTGCCTCACAGCTCCAGGGACCTGGGTTCGATTCCCAATTTGGGTCACAGTCTCTGTGAAGTTTGCATGTTCTTCCCACTTCTACCTGGGTTTCCTCCAGGTGCTCTGGTTTCCTCCCACAGTCCAAAAGGTGTGCAGGTTAAGTGCGTTGGCCATGTTAAATTGCCTCTTAGTCTCCCAGGATGCTAAATTAGGGGGATTAGTGGAGTAAATATGTGGGGTTACAGGGATAGGGTCTAAGTGGGATTGTTGTCTGTGGAGACTCAATGAGCTGATTGGCCATCTTCTATACAGTAGGACTTCTATGATTCTATTAATTATAAAAGAGAATATGAGAAGTGACTGGCTTGGGATTGAAACAAAATTCTCTATAGGTACGTAAGTTGCAAAAAGGCAGTAAAAGGAGGAAAGGGGTCAATTTAAAGATAACGCAGACCTTTAAATTATTGTGTCCTGACAGGAATGTTGTGGGACTTTAAGGGCATATGACCAGGTTGATAGAATGGGCAGACAAGCAGCTAATACAGTTTATTGCAGAGAATTGTGAAGTGATTCATTTTGATAGGAAGAACAAGAAAGAGGCAGTATAAAGGGTACAATTCTGAAGAGGGTGCAGGAGCAGAGGGATTTGGGGATATGTGTGCACAAATCTTTGAAGGTGCTACGGCGGCAGGTTAAGAACGTGTTTAATAAAGCAGATAGAATCCTGGGCTTTCTAAATAAGGGCATAAAGTACAGAAAACACTGCTTCAAACTTGTATCCCATTTTGAATACCATACTTTAGGAAAGATGTAATGGTGTCAGAGTGCAGAAAAACATCCAGCAGAATGATTCCACTGATGAGGAACTTTAATTAGAGGTTTACAGCATGGCAACAGGCCCTTGGGCCCAACTTGTCCATACAGCCCAGTTTTTACCATGAAGCAAGTTCCAATTGCCCGCATTTGGCCCATATCCCTCTATATCCATCATACCCATGTAACTGTTGAAATGTTTTTTAAAAGACAAAATTGTATCTGTTTCTACTACTGCCTCTAGCAGCTCATTCCAGACATTCACTACCCTCTGCCCTCTAGTTTTAGATTTCCCTTCCTTTGGGAAAAGATGTTGACTATCTCGCTGATCAGTGACTCTCATTATTTTATAGATCTCTATAAGATCACCCCTCAGCCTCCTACGCTGCAGAGAAAAAAGTCCCAGTCTATTCAGCCCTCCTTATACTCAAACCATCAAGTCCTGGTCGCATCCTTGTAATTCTTTTCCAACTCTTTCTAGTTTAATAATATCCTTTCTATAATAAGGTGACCAGAACTGTACACAGTATACTAAGTGTGGCCTTATCAAAGTCTTGTACAACTTCAACAAGACGTCCCAACTCCTGTATTCAATGTTCTGATCAATGAAACCAAGCATGCCAAATGCCTTCTTCACCACCCTGTCCACTGTGACTCCTTTCAAGGAGCTATGAACCTGTACTTCTAGATCTCTTTGTTCTATAACTCTCCCCAGTGCCCTACTATTAACTGTGTAAGTCCTGCCCTGTTTTGATCTACCAAAATGCATCACCTCATGTTTATCTAAATTAAACTCCATCTGCCATTCATCAGCCCACTGGTCCAATTGACCAAGATTCCCTTGCACTCTGAGATAATCTTCTTCACTGTCCACTATGCCACCAATCTTGGTGTCATCTGCAAACTTACTAACCATGTCTCCTAAATTCTCATCCAAATCATTAAGATGAATGACAAATAACAATGAACTCAGCACTGATCCCTGAAGCACACCACTTGTCACAGTCTCCAGTTTGAAGAACAACTCTCTACAATCACTTTCTGTCTTTGTCATCAATCCAATTTTGTATCCAATTAGTGACCCTGCCCTGGATCCTATGATATTTAACCTTATGCAACAACCTACCATGCAGTACCTTGTTAAAGGCCTTGCTAAGGTCCGTGTAGACAACATCAACTGCACTGCCCTCATCTACTTTCTTGGTTACCCTTTCAAAAAAACCAATCAAATTTGTGAGATGATTTTTCATTCACAAAGCCATGCTGACCATCCCAAATCAATCTTTGTGTCTCTAAATGCCTGTAGATTCTGTCTCTTGGAATACCTTCTAACAACTTACCAACTACAGACATTAATCTCACCAGCCTGTAATTCCCAGGCTTTTCCCTGCAGCCCTTCTTAAACAAAGGCACAATATTTGTCATCCTCCAATTTTCAAGCGTCTCACTTGTGGCTATTGATGATTCGAATATCTCTGCTAGAGGATCCACAATTTCCTCCCTAGCCTCCCTCAACACCCTGGGATACATTTTATCAGATGCTGGGGATTTACCCACCTTAATGCCCTTTAAGATTTCAAGCACCTTCTTCTGTAAAATAGATACATTCCTCAAGACATCATTATTTATTTCCCCAAGTTCTCTAAACTCCATGCCTTTCTCAATGCTAAATATCAATGAGAAATATTCACTTGGGATCTTACGCTGTGAGTGACCTTGTTAATTCTTAAGAGGCCCTACTGTCCCTCTAGAACACTCCCTCTAGGACATTGGTTCCTTTCCTGCCCAGGGGCAGACCATTCAATTTGTCCTGGTCCCACCTCCCCCAGAACTGGTTCCAATGTTGCAGGAATTTGAATCCCTCTCTCTTGTGCCATCTGTCAAGCCACATATTCATCTTAGCTATCCCAACATTCCCACTCTGACTAGCACGTGGCACAGGGAGAAATCCTGAGATTACTACCTTTGAAGTCCTACTTTTTAGTTCAACTCCTAACTCCCTAAATTTGGCTTGTAGGACCTCATCCTTTTTTATCTATATCATTTTTTAAAGTTTACTTATTAGTGTCACAAGTAGGCTTACATGAACACTGCAATGAAGTTCCTGTGAAAATCCCCTAGCTGCCACACTCCGATGTTTATGTATACGGAGGGAGAATTTAGTATATCCATTGAATACAGGAATTGGGAAGTCTTATTGAAGTTGTACAAGACATTGGTAAGGCCAGACTTGGAATACTGTGTTCAATTCTGGTCACTATTATAAGAAGGACATTATTAAACTAGAAATAATGAAGAAAAAATTTACTAGGATGTGAATGTTGAGTTATAAGTTTGAGTTATAAGGAGAGGCTGGATAGACTGCGAGTTTTTTCTCTGGAGCGTAGGAGGCTGAGGGGTGATCTTATAGAGATCTATAAAATAATGAGGGACACAGATCAGCTAGATAATCAATATCATTTCTCAGAGGTAGGGGAGTCTTAAATTAGAGGATATTGGTTTAAGATGAGAGGGGAGAGGTACAAAAAAGGCCGGGGACAATTTTTTCACATAGAACATAGAACATAGAACATTACAGCGCAGTACAAGCCCTTCGGCCCTCGATGTTGTGCCGGCCAGTGGACCCTCTAACCTAAACTATTCCAAGATCATCCATATGCCTATCCACCGAACATTTGAATGCCCCCAAAGTAGGCGAGTCCACAACTGCTGCAGGCAGGGCATTCCACGCTCTCACCACCCTCTGTGTAAAGAACCTGCCTCTGACATCCGTCCTATAACTACCACCTCTTAATTTAAAGTTATGTCCCCTCGTGTTGGTCATCACCATCCGAGGAAAAAGGCTGTCACTATCCACCCTATCCAATCCCTTGATCATCTTATACGTCTCAATTAGGTCACCGCGTAACCTTCTTCTCTCTAATGAAAATAACCTCAGGTCCCTCAGCCTTTCCTCATAAGGCCTTCCCACCATACCAGGCAACATCCTGGTAAACCTCCTCTGCACCCTTTCCAATGCTTCCACATCTTTCTTATAATGCGGCGACCAGAACTGTACGCAATACTCCAAGTGCGGCCGCACCAGAGTTTTGTACAGTTGTAACATAACCTCACGGCTCCTAAATTCAATCCCTCTACCAATAAAAGCTAACACACCGTACGCCTTCTTAACAACTTTATCAACTGGGTGCCAACTTTCAAAGAGCTATGTACTTGTACCCCAAGATCCCTCTGCTCGACAACACTATTAAGGGTCCTTCCATTAGCCCTATATTTCATATGCCTGTTATTCCTACCAAAGTGAATCACCTCACACTTATCCGTATTGAATTCCATTTGCCACCTCACAGCCCAGCTCTGCAACCTATCTATGTCCCTCTGCAAACTGTAACATCCATCCTCGCTATCTACAACTCCCCCCACTTTGGTATCATCAGCAAATTTACTAATCCAACCCTCTACACCCTCATCTAGGTCATTTATAAAAATGACAAACAGCAGTGGCCCTAAAACAGATCCTTGAGGTACACCACTTGTAACTGCACTCCAGGTTGAATATTTCCCATCAACCACCACCCTCTGTCTTCTATCAGCTAGCCAATTCCTAATCCAAACTGCTAAATCACCTTCAATCCCATGCATCTGCACTTTCTGCAGTAGCCTACCATGGGGAACCTTATCAAACGCTTTGCTAAAATCCATATACACTACATCAACTGCCTTACCCTTATCTACCTCTTTGGTCACCTCCTCAAAAAACTCAATAAGGTTTGTGAGGCACGACCTACCCTTCACAAAACCGTGCTGACTATCCCTAATCAATTTATTCCTCTCTAGATGCTTATAAATCCTATCCCTTATAATTCTTTCCAAGACCTTGCCCACAACAGAAGTCAGGCTCACCGGTCTATAATTTCCAGGATGGTCCCTACTCCCCTTTTTGAAAAAAGGGACAACATTTGCCATCCTCCAGTCTTCCGGCACTATACCTGTAGCTAACGACGACATGAAGATCAAAGCCAAAGGCTCTGCAATTTCCTCTCTAGCCTCCCAGAGAATCCTGGGGTAAATCCTATCTGGCCCAGGGGACTTATCAATTTTCATACCCTCAACATTCGCTAACACCTCCTCCTTATGAACCTCAATCCTACCCAGTCTACAACCTAGTATCGCAGTATTCTCCCCGACAATGTCTTTCTCCTGTGTGAATACTGACGAAAAATACTCATTCAGTGTCTCTCCTATCTCCTCAGGCTCCACGCACAATTTCCCACTGCTATCTCTGACTGGCCCTAATCTTGCCCTAACCAATCTTTTATTATTTATATACCTGTAAAAAGCTTTAGGATTCTCCTTAATCCTATCCGCCAAAGTCTTCTCGTGTCCTCTTCTAGCTCTTCTCAACTCCCTCCTTAGCTCCTTCCTGGCTGATTTATAGCTCTCTATTGCCCTAACTGAGCCTTCACATCTCATCATTATATAAGCCTCCTTCTTCCTCTTCACCAGAGATTCAACTTCCCTAGTACACCATGGTTCCCTCACTCGACCACTTCCTCCCTGCCTGGCAGGTACATATTCATTAAGGACATGCAGAAGCTGTTCCTTAAATATGGTCCACATTTCAGATGTCCCCAGCCCCTGCAATTTCCTGCTCCACCCTATGCATCCTAAATCTCTCCTAATAGCCTCATAATTACCTTTCCCCCAGCTATAACTACTGTTACTCGGTATGTGCCCATCCCTTTCCATCACTAAGGTAAACGTAAACGAATTGTGGTCACTATCACCAAAGTGCTCACCCACCTCCAAGTCTAACACCTGGTCTGGTTCATTACCCAGTACCAAATCCAATATAGAGTGATGAGTGTCTGGAATGAGTTGCCAGAGATAGTAGTAGAGGCAGGTACAATTTTGTCTTTTAAAAAGCGTTTAGAACATAGAACATTACAGCGCAGAACAGGCCCTTCGGCCTTCGATGTTGTGCCGACCAATTAAGAAAAAGCAATGACCCTCTAACCTAAACCACTCCCTTTTCATCCATAACCTCTTAAACGCCATCAAACTTGGTGCATCTACAACTGCAGCAGGCAGGGCATTCCATACCCTTACCACCCTCTGGGTAAAGAACCTACCTCTGACATCCGTCCTATGACTACCACCCCTTAATTTAAAGCTATGTCCCCTCGTGCTAGCTTTCTCCATCCTAGGAAAAAGGCTATCACTGTCCACCCTATCTAAACCTCTAATCATCTTATATGTTTCCATAAGGTCTCCTCTTAGCCGCCTCCTTTCTAACGAAAACAACCTCAAATCCCTCAGCCTCTCTTCATAAGACCTGCCCTCCATACCAGGCAACATCCTGGTAAACCTCCTCTGTACCCTCTCCAATGCCTCCACATCTTTCTTATAATGTGGGGACCAGAACTGTACACAATACTCCAAGTGCGGCCGCACTAGAGTTTTGTACAGTTGCAACATGACGTTGCGGCTCCGAAATTCAATCCCCCTACCAATAAAAGCTAAGACTCCATATGCCTTCTTAACAACCTTATCGACTTGATTGCCAACTTTCAGGGATCTATGCACATATACACCAAGATCCCTCTGTTCATCAACACTATTAAGAGTCTTACCATTAGCCCTATACTCTACACATTTGTTATTCCTGCCAAAGTGAATTACCTCACACTTTTCCGCATTAAACTCCATTTGCCACCTCTCGGCCCAGCTCTGCAACTTGTCCAAGTCTCTCTGCAAACTATAACACCCCTCTTCACTATCTACCACTCCACCGACTTTAATGTCATCCGCAAATTTACTAATCCATCCTTCAATACCCTCATCCAGATCATTTATAAAAATTACAAACAGCAGGGGCCCCAAAACAGACCCCTGAGATACACCACTTGTAACCGAACTCCATGATGAATAATTTCCATCAACCACCACCCTCTGTCTTCTATCAGCTAGCCAATTCCTAATCCAATTAGCTAAATCACCCTCAATCCCATACATCTGCATTTTCTGCAGAAGCCTTCCATGGGGCATCTTGACTAACGTCTTACTAAAGTCCATATATACCACATCAACTGCCTTACCCCCATCCACCTCTTTGGTCACTTTTTCAAAAACTATAAAAAAACTGTTTAGACAGTTATATGGATAAGATGGGTCTAAAGGGATATGGGCCAAATGCGGGCAACTGGGACTAGCTTAGAGGTTAAAAAAAGGGGCAGCATGGACAAATTGGGCCGAAGGGCCTGTTTCCATGCTGTAAATCCCGATGACTCTATGACTCAATGCCCCTAACCAGCATGTCTTTCGGACTGCGGGAAGGAACTGAAGCACCCAGAGGGACATGGGGATAATGTGCAAACTCCCACAGACAGTGACCAAGACCGGGAATCAAATCTGGGTCCCTGACACTGTGAGGCAGTACTGCTAACCACTGTGCCAAAGTGCTGTCCCCTAATTGCACCACGACAGTGAACTCCCTCTGCAGAACATTCTCTGGGACATCCTTGACCCTGGCATCAAAGGGGCATTATGCCATTCTGGATTCTTGTTTGCATCTGCAGAAACACCTATCTATTCTCCTTACAACTGATCTCCTATCACTATCGCTCTGCCACTCTTTATCCTACCCTCCTGTGCAGCTGAGGCAGCAGTTATGCCATGAACATTTCCCTGGTGAGCCATCTCCCCTAACAGTATCCAAACTGCTATATCTATTTTGAAGGGAGATGACCAGAAGGGACCCCTGCACTGCCTTCCTACTCTTCCTCCATCTGGTGGTCATCCAACCCCTATCTCCATCAGTAATTTTTATCTGCCATGTGACAACTCACTGAACACAATACCACACAGCTCCAAAATGAATCCATGTGCTGCTCCAGAGCTGTCAAGCAGTCTAACAGGAGCTACAGCTGGACACATTTCTTGCATGTGAAGGAGCCGAGATACTGGAAGGGTCCCTGAATTTCCATATCACATAAGAGGAGCATGACACAGGTCTGGGATCTCCTTCCATGTCTTAGCCCTTAAGTTAATTTACAACAACAACTACAATTGCCAAGTGAAAAAAGAAAAGCTATTTACCAATCACTAACCACCTACTGGCTGTGACGTCACGCTTCTGTTTCTTTCTACCTCTCACTTGCCCTCAAGTCTCCCTTGCAGGTCCGCCTCTCTGCTCCTCCCAAAGATTAGCACCTCTTTCCCCTCAGTTCCAACTCCCATACAGCTCCAAATTTCCGATATCCTCATTCTGGTTGAAACTCAGTGACTGATTCTGTGCAAGCTCACTGGTTATGAAAATAGATTGGAGACACTGGGACTATTTTCTTGAAGAGAAGGCTGAGAGGAGGTTTGGAAGAGAAGTGTGGATAGATTGGGAAAAACTTGCCATTAGTGGAAGGGCTGAGAACTACAGGACACCAATTTAAGGTAATTGGCAATAGAAGCAATGGAGACATGAAGAAAAACATTTTTACAGAGCAAGTATTTAGGATTGGAATGCACTGCCTGAGAATGTATTGGAAACAGGTGTAATCATAACTTTCAAGGAGAATTGGAGCATCGTATACAGGACAACTGGAAATAGTGGGTAATGGTACTAGTTAAATGGCTCCTGCACAGACACAACTGACAGCTTCCTTTATTCTGATGAATTTATGCTATAGAACCTACTATTTCTATATTGTCATCTAGCGCCACCCTCTCCGCGATATCTATGCTCTTTCACATCTCTGGTTTTAATTCATGCATCATTTGTAGCTATACCTCCAGCTACCAGACCCTAAACTCTGTAATTTCATCTTTAAACTTCTCCATCTCTTTCCTCTCCTTTCAGATAGCCCTTGAGGCTTACCTGTTTATCAGTTTGATTACCTGCCCTAAGATTTCCTTTTGTGACTCAATGTCAAAATTAATTTGCATATACTCCTGTAAAATGCCTTGGGATGTTTTACTACTTTTTAGATGTATTATATGCAAAGTAATTAAAGTTTATTTATTAGTCACAAGTAGGCTTACATTCACACTGCAATGAAGTTATTGTGAAAATCCCCTAGCTGCCCCACTCTGGTGCCTGGTTTCCCTAAGGGAGAATTTAGCATGGCCAATGCACCTAACCAGCACATCTTTGGACTGTGGAAGGAAATCGAAGCACCTGCAGGAAACCCACATAGACACAGAGAGAATGTGCAAACTCCACACAGACAGTGGCCCAAGCTGGGAATCAAACCCAGGTGCCTGGTGCAGTGAGGCAGCAATGCTAATCACTGTGCTACAATACAGGCCCATGTAAATGTAAATTGTTCCTCTAAAGTGGAAATTGATTGGCTTTGAGTGGTGATCTCAGTCTGTGTCATAGAACATCGAATGCTACAGCACAAACAGGTCCTTCAGCCCACAAGTTGTGCCGATCATATCTATACCTACCAGACCATAGCACTGTCTGTAACTCCCAATCCCATTAACTCCCGTGTACTCATCCAGAATCTCTTAAAAGACCCTAACGAGTTCGCCCCTACCACCACTGACGGCAGCCGATTCCATTCACTTACCACCCGCTGAGTGAAAAACTTACCTTTAACGTCTCCTCTGTACTTGCCCCCCAGCACCTTAAACCTGTGCCCTCTCGCAGTGGCCTTTTCAGCCCTGGGAAATAGCCTCTGAGAATCCACCCTATCTATTCCTCTCAACATCTTATAAACCTCTATCAGGTCGCCTCTCAACCTTCGTCTCTCCAGGGAGAAGAGACTTAACTCTCTCAACCTATCTTCATGAGGCATGCCCCCCAATCCAGGCAACATCCTTGTAAATCTCCTCTGCACCCTCTCAATAGCTTCCACATCCTTCCTATAGTGAGGCGATAAGAACTGCACACAATACTCCAAGTGGGGTCTGACAAGGATCTTGTAAAGTTGCAGCATTACCTCCCGACTCCTAAACTCAATTCCTCTATTAATGAAGGCCAGTACACCATATGCCTTCTTGACCACATCCTCCACTTGCGGGGCAGGTTTAAGAGACCTATGGACCCGGACCCCAAGATCCTTCTGCTCCTCAATGTGTCAGTGAAGCATGTAGCTGATTTAGAATCTGACCATGAAGAGACAAAGCACTGGAAACTGATTAGATTGCTCTGTCAAAGACTAATACAGTAAGAAATCTTACAACACCAGGTTAAAGTCCATCAGGTTTATTTGGTAGTAAACACCACAAGCTTTTGAAGTGCTGTTCCTTCATCAGGTGAGTGGGGAATTCTGACTACAAACAGGGCATATAAAGGCACACACTGTTGTGGTCAGAAGTCGCTACTCACCTGATGAAGGAACAGCGTTCCGAAAGCTAGAGGCGTTTGCTACCAGATAAACCTGTTGGACTTTAATCTGGTGTTATGAAACTTCTTACTGTGTTTACCCCAGATCAACACCAGCATCTCCACATAAAGAGCAATACAGATATGAAGAACTGAGCGGCCACTTTCTGTCCATTAAGGCTCTATTGCCATTTGCTGTTTCTGACTGTAATCTATAAATAAAGACACATTAATTCCATGGAATTTCCAAATATTTATTTTATTGCACTCTGGAAAGGCGAGGCTAAAGCTGATTCCCTGTGGGAAGGGTGTGAAATGTGTGAATGGAAATGTACATCTTGCTGTGTGAAGGGCACTTTGTGTTTGTATGCCTGTGTGAGAGAAGGGTGGATACAATAAATGCAGTAATAACAGAGGCTACAAAAATGAATAATAATCCCATTGAGAGTTGCCCTGTGCTGAGACCAGCAGTCTGCACTGCTGTTATGTATAAAGAACCCTTGTCTCCAATACAATCCCTTTTTGATTTTCTTTAAATGGCCTCTTTTCACAGCCACTGTTTTTCAAAGAACTAAAATTCTCTCTGCATTAAGTATTGGAATTTCCGATGGTCTGTTGATTCAGAAAGATATTGAATCAATAGAATGATACAATGCAGAAGGAGTTAATTCAGCCCATTGAGCTGTGCTGGCTCCTTGAAAGAGCTATCCAATTTTCTTATTCTTTCATGCAATGTGGGCATTGCTGAAAAGACCAGCATGTGATAACCTTCCCTAATTGCTCTCAAACTAAGTAGCTTACTAGGCCATTTCAGAGAATGGTTAAGAGGCAACTCTTATTAACTCTTGTGGTTAGAACTGCTGCCTTAGCGTTAGGACCTGGTTTCAATTCCAGTGACGGTCTATGTAGGGTTTGCATGTTCTCCCCATGTCCATGTGGTTTCCTCCCACAGTCAAAGATGTGCAGGTTAGGTGGATTAGTCACGCTGAATTGCCCCTTGATAGTAAGAAGTCTGACAACATCAGGTTTAAATCCAACTGATTTATTTGATAGTAAACTCACGAGCTTTCAACCTATGGCCTTCATCAGGTGAATGAGCCTGACGAAGGCTATAGAGTCAAAAGCTTGTGAGTTTACTATCAAATAAATCAGGTGGATTTAAACCTGATGTTGTCAGGCTTCTTACTGTGTTTACCCCAGTCCAACGTTGGCATCTCTACGTCATTGCCCTTGATGTCAGGGAGGTACGTGGAGGCATGAGCATGGGACCTGGGTAGGATTGTTGGTGCAGGGTCAATGGGCTGAATGGCTTCTTCTTGCACTGTAGGATTTCTATGCTTCCTATTATGGGTTTGGAGTTGCATACAAACCAGGCTGGAGTAAGGACAACAGATGTCCTTCCCTAAACAACATTAATGAACGAAATGGATTTTTACAACAATCAATGTTAGTTTCCTGGTGACCATCACTAAGATTTATTACTTGAATTTATATTTCACTAGTTGTCATGGTCAAATGCGAACCTGTGTCCTTTAAGCTTATCAATTACTAGTTCAGTGATATGACCACTACACCACCATCTCCCCTTATTAATTAGCCCTAGTCATCTCTCCTTTATTAAATTCTATTTACAAAGCTACTGCTGAATTTGCTTTCAAAAGGCCAACATAAGCCTGATGGGCTAAATTCTGTCCTTCTGTACTGCATCATTCTAACAACATGAGAAATAGGAGCAGAAGAGAGCCATTCAGCCCCTTCAGCCTGCTCCACCATTTGATAAAATATTGGCTTATTTAGCTGTGCACCAGCTCCACTTTTCTGTCTGTCCCCATTATCCTTGATTCCCTTGTTTATGAAAAAATCTAACCATGCCCTAATACATTCAATAGCCCAGCCTTCAATGCTCTCTGGTGAAAGGAATTTCCACAGACTAATGACTCCTGAAGGGGGAAAAAATCCTTCAGTCTTAAACAATAACCTCCTTATTCTTAAACTATTTCTCTTAGTTCTAGTCACCAACATGGTTGATCTCTTGACTTGACTTTCTCATCCTCTCCTCATATGTAATTCCCTGACAGAACAAAAATCTGTCTATTTGAGCCTTAAATATATTTGAGCGGCATGATAGCACAGTGGTTAGCATTGCTGCTTCACAGCTCCAGGGACCTGGGTTTGATTCCTGGCTTGGGTCACTGTCTGTCTGGAGTTTGCACATTCTCCTCATGTTTGCGTGGGTTTCCTCCAGGTGCTCTGGTTTCCTCCCATAGTCCAAGGATGTGCAGGTTAGGTTAATTGGCCATGCTAAAATTGCCCCTTAGTGTCCTGAGATTGCATAGTTAGAGGGATTAGCAGGTAAATATGTAGGGATATGGGGTAGGGTCTGGATGAGATTATAGTTGGTGCATACTTGATGGGCCAAATGGCCTCTTTCTGCACTGTAGCGTTTCTATGATTCTAACTTCCACAACTCTCTGGATAGAAGAATTCCAAAGATTTGTCGAATCTGTCGAATAAAGAAATTTCTCCACATCTCAGTCCCTTATTCTGATTCTGTGTTGCTATGTCCTATTTTCTCTAGCTGGCAAATTGACCTCTGTGTATTAATCCTGTCAATCCCCTTCAGGCAATAAGGACATGGCACTTAGGAACAGGAACAGGAATAGGACATTCGGCTCTTAGAGCCTGCTTCGCCATTCAATAACATCAGTTGCCCCAGAACATTTGACTCCCTGTCTATCAAAGATCAGTCTAAATCTGTCTTGAATAAATTCAATAACTCAGCCTTCGCCATTTTCTGGAGAACAGAATACCACATACTAATGACTTGCTAAGAGAAACAAATTTCTTAATCTTCGACTTAAACAGAGCCACCTCATTCTTAGACAGTTTCCCATGATTCTGGAGACATCCTCCAGATGTCCATTGCTCCTTCAGGATCTTTTGTATCAATATATCACCTCTCACTCTTTAAGACTCCAGTGGGTATAGGCCCAACTTGTTCAACCTTTCTTCATAAGATAAGCTCCTTATCCCGGGAATAAATCGAGTGAATCTTCTCTGAATTGCTTTTAAAGCAATTATATATTTTTTTCAAATAAAGAGACAAAACTGTATTCCAGATGTGGTCTCACCAAGACTCTGTACAGCTGCAGAATAACTTCCCTACTTTGAGGTTCCATTCCTTTTGCAATAATGCCAGAATTCCATTTGCCTCTCAAATCCCTTGCTGTACCTATGCACTAACCTTTGTTAATCGTGGATCAGGATGACCCTCTTACCACCAGGTTTTCTAATCAGAGGTCGGTGCGGTTTTTCACTGATGCACCACAGTGAAAAACCGCACTGATCTCCTCAGAAGACAAACATGGGACACAGTGGACAGAGTACCCTTTGTCATCCAGTACTTCCCTGGAGCAGAGAAGCTACGACATCTTCTCCAGAGTCTTCAACATATCATTAATGAAGATGAACATCTCGCCAGGGCCATCCCCACACTCCCACTTCTTGCCTTCAGACAACTGTGCAACATCAAACAGACCATTGTTCGCAGCAAACTCCCCAGCCTTCAGGAGAACAGTGACCACAATACCACACAACCCTGCCACAGCAACCTCTGCAAGACATGCTGGATCATCGACATGGATGACATCACACGTGAGAATACCATTCACCAGGTACACGGTACATACTCTTACAACTTGGCCAACATTGTCTACCTGATAGGCTGCAGGAAAGGATGTCCCGAAGCACATACATTGGGGAGACCGTGCAGACGCTATGACAATGGATGAATGAACATCACTCGACAATCACCAGGCAAGACTGTTCTCTTCCTGTTAGCAAATACTTCAGCGGTCACGGACATTTGGCCTCTGACCTTCAGGTAAGCATTCTCCAAGGCGACCTTCACGACACACGACAGCGCAAAGTCGCTCAGCAGAGACTGATAGCCAAGTTCTGCACACACGGGGACGGTCTTAACAGGGATCCTGGCTTCATGTCACACTATCTGTGACCCCCCTAACTTGCCTGGGTTAGCAAAAACCCTCACTTACTGTGCTGTCTGGAGACAATACACATAGAACATAGAACATAGAACAATACAGCACAGAACAGGCCCTTCGGCCTTCGATGTTGTGCCGACCAAAATAAAAAGCAAATGCCCCTCCTAACTAAACCATTCCCTTCTCATCCATATACTTATCAACTAACCTCTTAAACGCCACCAAACTTGGCGCATCTACAACAGCTGCAGGCAGGGCATTCCACTCCCTATCACTCTTTGAGTAAAGAACCTACCTCTGATATCTGTCCTATAACTCATACCCCTTAATTTAAAGCTGTGTCCCCTCGTGCTAGCTTTCTCCATCCTAGGAAAAAGGCTATCACTGTCCACCATATCTAAACCTCTAATCATCTTATATGCTTCAATAAGATCCCCTCTTAGCCGCCTCCTTTCTAACGAAAACAACCTCAAATCCTTCAACCTCTCCTCATAGGACCTGCCCTCCATACCAGGCAACATCCTGGTAAACCTCCTCTGTACCTCTCCAATGCCTCCACATCTTTCTTATAATGTGGCGACCAGAACTGCACACAATACTCCAAGTGCGGCCGCACTAGATTTTTGTACAGCTGCAACATGATGCTGCGGCTCCTAAATTCAATCCCCCTACCAATAAAAGCTAAGACTCCATATGCCTTCTTAACAACTTTATCCACTTGACTGCCTACTTTCAGGATCTATTGACACATACACCAAGATCCTTCTGTTCCTCAACACTATTAAGAGCCATACCATTAGCCCTATACTCTACACATTTATTGTTCCTGCCAAAGTGCATTACCTCACACTTTTCCACATTAAAATCCATTTGCCACCTCTCGGCCCAGCTCTGCAACTTGTCCAAGTCACTCTGTAAACTAAAACACCCCTCTTCACTATCTACCACACCACCAACTTTAGTATCATCTGCAAATTTACTGCTCCATCCCTCAATACCCTCATCCAGATCATTTATAAAAATCACAAACAGCAGGGGCCCCAAAACAGACCCCTGAGGCACACCACTCATCACCGAACTCCACGATGAATATCTCCCATCAACCACCACCCTCTGTCTTCTATCTGCCAGCCAATTCCTAATCCAATTAGCTAAATACCTTGCCCACAACAGAAGTAAGACTCACTGGCCTATAATTCCCAGGAAGGTCTCTCTTCCCCTTCTTAAACAATGGGACCACATTCGCCATCCTCCAGTCCTCCGGAACCACACCAGTAACCAACGAGGACCTGAAGATCAGAGCCAGAGGCTCTGCAATCTCCTCTCTTGCCTCCCAGAGAAATCTCTCTAACCTGGACTTAATGCTCCTTCCACTCACATTGTTAGCCACTTTAAGACATGAACAGCAGGTGAGGTGTAAAGATTTGCATTCTAATCAGTAATCTGTAAACTGTCTGTGCCGTTATATGCTCTGTCTGAGGCCAGAACTCTCCATTTGCCTGATAAAGGGCAAACCCCGAAAGCTTGTCAGTTTACTATCAAATAAATCAGTTGGACTTAAACCTGGTGTTGTCAGACTTCTTATGTGTTTACCCCAGTCCAACACTGGCATCTCTACATATAGAGGAGGTCCCAGAGGATTAGCCAACGTTGTTACTTTCTTTAAGAAGGCTAGCAAGAATAATCTAGGTAATAATAGGCAATGAGCCTTATATCGGTAGTAGGGAAATTATTGGAGTGAATGGAACCGACTGCCGTCAGAGGTTGTTGAGGCAAACTCACTGAGGTCTTTTAAGAGACTTCTGGATGAGTATATGGAAAAGAATAGGATAGGAGGTTATAGATAGGTCTCTGGATTGGTAGATGTGATCGGCACAACTCGTGGGCCGAAGGGCCTGTTTGTGCTGTATCGTTCTATGTTCTATGATTCTTTGAGGCAGGATTTGTTCCCATTTGGAAATCAGTGGATGTATTAGTGAGAGGCAACATGGTTTTGTGAAGGGGAGGTTATGTATCACAAACTTGATCAAGTTTTTTGAGGAAGTGACGAAGATGATTGATGAGGGTAGGACAGTAGATGTTGTCTACGTGGACTTCAGTAAGGCCTTTGACAAGATCCCTCATGGCAGACTGGTGCAGAAGGTGAAGTCACATGGAATTAGAGGTGAGCTGGCAAGGTGGATACAAAACTGGCTCTGTCAGAGAAGACAGTGAGTAGTGGTGTGCAAGGGTGTGTTTCTGAATGGAGGGCTGTGACCAATGGTGTTCCTCAGGGATCAGTACTGGGACCTTTATATATATAAATGATTTGGAGAAAAATTAATTGGATTGATTAGTAAGTTTATGGATGACACAAAGGTTGGTGGATTTGCAGATAGCGATGAGGACCGTCAGAGGATATAGATCAGTTGGAGACTTGGATGGAGAGATGGCAGATGGAGTTTAATCAGGACAAATGTGAAGTAATGCATCTTGGAAGGTCCAATACAGATAGAAAATATACAGTAAATGGCAGAATCCTTAAGATAGGCAATGGGATCTAGGTGTACAGGTACACATGTCACTGAAAGTGGCAATGCAGGTGGAGAAAGAGTCAAGAAGGCATACGGCATGCTTGCCTTCATTGGCCAGGGCATTGAATTTAAAAATTGACAAGTCATGTTGCAGCTTTATAGAGCCTTAATTAGGCTGCACTTGGAATATAGTATTCAATTTTGGTCGCTACATAATCAGAAGGATGGGGAGACTTTTGGAGAGGGTACAGAAAAAATTTACCAGGATGTTGCCTGGTATGGAGGGCATTAGCTATGAGGAGAGATTGGAGGAACTTGCTTTGTTTTCACTGGAGCAACGGAGGTTGAGGGGAGATCAGATACAAGTCCTCAAGATTATGAGAGACATGGACAGAATGGATAGTCAGAAGCTTTTTCCCGGGGTAGAAGAGTCAATTATTAGGGGGAACATAGATTTAAACCGTGAAGGACAAAGTTTAAAGGAGATATATGAGGCATGCTTTTTACACAGTAGTGGGTGCCTGGAACATGTTGCCAGGGGAGGTAGTGGAAGTGGCTACAGAAGCGACTTTTATGGGGTGTCTTGACAAATGGATGAATAGGATGGGAATAGAGGGATGTGGTTCCTGGAAGGTTGGGGGTTTTAGTTAAGTCAGCTAGCATTGTTGGTGCAGGATTGGAGGGCTGAAGGGTCTGTTCCTGCGCTGTAATTTTCTTTGTTCTTTTCTTTGTTCTTTTGTTCTTTGTTCTTTATCCATGCTATCCATGCTATGAGTTATAGGACGGATATCAGAGGTAGGTTCTTTACTCAAAGAGTGATTAGGGAGTGGAATGCCCTGCCTGCAGCTGTTGTAGATGCGCCAAGTTTGGTGGCGTTTAAGAGGTTAGTGGATAAGTATATGGATGAGAAGGGAATGGTTTAGTTAGGAGGGGCATTGCTTTTTATTTTGGTCGGCACAACATCGAAGGCCGAAGGGCCTGTTCTGTGCTGTATTGTTCTATGTTCTATGTTCTATGTTCTATCCATGTCCTGGAAATAGTAGATCCATTGGTGGTTATTTTCCAAAAATTCTTTGGATTCTGGAATAGTTCCTATAGATTGGAGAGAAGTTAATGTAAGCTCTCTGTTCAAAAAGTGAAGTAGAGAGAAAACAGGGAAATATAGACCAGTGAGCCTAACAGCGGTCCTGGGAAAGTTATTAGAGTCCATTATCAAGGATCTCATAACTCAGCATTTGGAAAACAGTGGTATAATCAGACAAAGTCAGCATGGATTTACAAGAGGGAAATCATGCTTGATGAATCTAATGGAATTCTTTGATGATGTAACTAGTAGAGTTGAGCGAGGGGAGCCATGTGGTTTATTTACACATTCAGAAAGTCACGCATAACAGACTACTGTATAAGTTTAAAACATATGGGATTGCCAGTAATGTCTTGAGATGGATAGAAAGCTGGTTAGCGGATAGGAAGCAAAGAGTTGGTATAAATACATCTTTTTCTGATTGGCGGATGTGACTAAACACATTGATGAAGGAAGAGCAGTAGATGTAGTTTATATGGACTTCAGCAAGGCATTTGGTGAGGTGCCCCATGCAAGGCTTAGAACATAGAACATAGAACATAGAACACTACAGCACAAACAGGCCCTTCGGCCCACAAGTTGTGCCGAACACATCAAAACCTACCCAGCCATAGACCTATCTATAACCCCCAATCCCATTGGATCCCATATACTCATCCAGAAGTCTTTTAAAAGACCCCAGCGAGTTCGCCTCGACCACCACCGATGGCAGCCGATTCCATTCACTCACCACCCTCTGAGTGAAAAACTTTCCCTAGCATCCCCTCTGTACTTGCTTCCCTGCACCTTAAATCTGTGCCCTCTCGTCGCGACCATTTCAGCCCTGGGAAATAGTCTCTGAGAGTCCACCCTATCTATTCCTCTCAACATCTTGTAAACCTCTATCAGGTCGCCTCTCAACCTTCGTCTCTCCAGGGAGAACAGTCCCAGCTCCCTCAACCTGTCTTCATAAGGCATGCCTCCCAATCCATGCAACATCCTTGTAAATCTCCTCTGCACCCTTTCAATAGCTTCCACGTCCTTCCTATAGTGAGGCGACCAGAACTGCGCACAGTACTCCAAGTGTGGTCTGACAAGGAGAAAGTGAGAGGGCATGGGATCCAAGGGGACATTGCTTTCCGGATCCAGAACTGGCTTACCCACAGAAGGCAAAGACTGGTTATAGATGGGTCACATTCTGTATGGAGGTTGGTCACCAATGAAGTGCCCCAGGGATCTGTTCTGGGACCATTACTCTTTGTGATTTTTATAAATGACTTGGATGAAGAAGTGGAGGGATGGATTGGTAAGTTTGCTGATGACACAAAGGTTGGAGGTGTTGTGGGTAGTGTGGAGGGATGTCAGAAATTGCAGGAAGACATTGATAGGATGCAAGACTGGGCGGAGAAGTGGCAGATGGAGTTCAACCCAGATAAATGTGAAATCATTCATTTTGACAGGTTAAATAGGATAGCAGAATATAATATTAATGGTAGGACTCTTGGCAGTGTGGAAGATCAGAAGGATCTTGGGGTCTGAGTTCACAGGACGCTCAAAGCAGGTTGAAGCTGTGGTTAAGAAGGCATAGAACATAGAATATTACAGCACAAACAAGCCCTTCGGCCCACGAGTTGCGCAGATCACGTCTATACCTACCAAGCCACAGACCTATCTATAACCCCCATCCCATTAGTTCCCATGTACTCATCCAGAAGTCTTTTAAAAGACCCCAGCGAGTTCGCCCCTACTATCTCCGAGGGCAGCTGATTCCATTCACTCACCACCCTCTGAGTGAAAAACTTAACCCTAACATCCCCTTTGTATTTGATTCCCTGCACCTTAAATCTGTGTCCTCTCGTAGTGACCATTTCAGCCCCGGGAAATAGTCTCTGAGAATTCACCCTATCTATTCCTTTCAACATTTTATAAACCTCTATCAAGTCGCCTATGGTATACTGGCCTTCATTAATCGAGGAATTGAGTTAGGAGTTGAGAGATAATGAGCTATATAGGACCCTGGACAGACCCCACTTGGAGTACTGTGCTCAGTTCTGGTCACCTCATTACAGGAAGGATGTGAAAGCCATAGAAAGGGTGCAGAGGAGATTTACAAGGATGTTGCCTGGATTGGGGAACATGCCTTATGAAGATAGGTTGAGGGAGCTTGGCGTTTTCTCCTTGGAGAAACGAAGGATGAGGGGTGACCTGATAGAGGTTTATAAGATGTTGAGAGATATAGATAGGGTGGATTCTCAGAGGCTTTTTCCCAGGGCTGAAATGGTTGCCAGAAGAGGACACAGGTTTGAGGTCTGCGGAGTAGGTAAGAGGAGATGTCAGGGGTACGTTTTTCACTCAGAGGGTGGTGGATGCATGGAATGGGCTGCCAGCAACAGTGGTGGAGGCAGATTTGATCGGGTCGTTTAAGAGACTTTTAGATAAGTATATGGGACTTAGTAAGATAGAAGGTTATATGTAGGCCTAGTAATCTCTAAGGACATGTTCAGTACAACTTTGTGAGCCGAAGGGCCTGGATTTTGCTGTAGTTTTTCTATGATTCTATGAATGTACTGTCTCCAAACTTGCAGATAATACAAAGTTGAGTGGGAGGGTGAGCTGTGAGGAGGATTCAGAGATGTTGCAGTGTGATTTGGAGAGGCTGAGTGTGTGGGTATCTGCATAGCAGATGCAGCATAGTATGGATAAATGTGAGGTTATCCACTTTGGTAGCAATAATAGGAAGACAGATTATTACTTGAATGAGTGTAAATTGAGAGAGGTGGACACTCAGTGAGACCTTGGTATCCTCGTGCATCAGTTACTGAAAGTAAGTCTCAAGTACAGCAGGCAGTAAAGATGGCAAATGGTCTGTTGGCCTTCATAATGAGAGGATTTGAAGATAGAGATGATTTGTTGCAATTGTATAGAGTGTTGGTGAGGCCACACCTGGAGTATTGTGTGCAGTTTTGGTGTCCTTATCTCAGGAAGATAAGGACACTAAAGGACATCGGGAAGGATGTCTTTGCTATAGAGGAAGATTTATTAGACTGATCCCTGGTATGACAGGTCTGTCATATGAGAAGAGACTGTCAGTTATGATTATATTCATTGGAGTTTAGAAGAGTGAAAGGGAATCTCAGAAACTTATAAGATTGTAATAGGCTTCAGAAAGAATGATCCCAGTTGTGGGGGAGTGCAGAACTAGAAATCATAATTTGAGGATAAGAGGTAAAGCTTTTAGAACTGAGGTGAGGAGAGATTTCTTCACCCAGAGGGTGATGAATGTGTGGAATTCACTCTCACAAATGTAGTTGAGGCTAAAACATTATCTGATTTCAAAAAGAAATTAGATTTCACTCTTGGGGCCAGAAGGATCAAGGGATATGGGGGAAAGGGGGGATCAGGATATTGAACTTGACGTTTAAAGTTTAAAGTTTATTTATTAGTGTCGCAAATAGGCTTACATTAACAATGCAAAATGAAGTTTCTGTGAAAATCCCCTATTCGCCACACTCTGGCACCTATTCGGGAACACTGAGGGAGAATTTAGCATAGTCAATACACCTAACCAGCACATCTTTCAGGCTGTGGGAGGAAACCAGAGGACCAGAGGAAACCCATGCAGACATTCTGACCAGGTTACTTTCCTACTTTGATACTTATTCTTTTAATTATCTGATAATCAATCCTGATACTCTGCCTTGGCCCTTTTTATCCCCTTTTTAGATTCCCTTTTCATTTTTCTGAATCAGCTTGGTTCTGTAGCTTAATATTTATTATAATGGTTTATTATGGTTCTTTGACCAAAGGTTTAACCAGCTGTTGCCTTGTTTTATAAGCCATCTTTTTCTGTTTCATTATACCCTTTGTACTATTTAAGGAGTTCCAGCTTTTGATGGCCTTCCTTTCCCGTCATAGTGATGTGTTTTCACAATTGTTTTTTATTATTCATTCATGGGATGTGGGATCATTAATTAGGCTAGCATTTATTTTCCATCCCTAACTGTCCTCGGGAAAGAGTGATGAGCCGTCTTCTTGAACTACTGTAGTCCATGAAGTGTAGGTAAACCCCAAGGGCTGTTAGGGAGGAAGCTCCAGGATTTTGAACCAGTGACAGTGGAGTGACACAATATTTCCAAGTAAAGATGGTGAGTGGCTTGGAGGGGAATTCTGGATAGCAATTTTCTCATTTCTCATTGGGCAATTCTCAATTCCCATTGGGCAATTTTCCAATGAGCCAGACCAGGTGTTAGGCTTGGAGGTTGGTGAACATTTTGGTGATAGTGACCACAATTCGGTTACGTTCACCTTAGTGATGGATAGGGATAGGCATGAAGCTGGGGGCAGTATTTATAGCTGGGGGAAGGGTAATTATGAGGCCATCAGGAGAGAATTAGGGTGCATAGATTGGACTAGGAAACTACAGGGACTGGGAACATCTGGAATGTGGAGCTTATTCAAGGAGCAGCTGCTGCAGGTCCTTGATAAGTATGTCCCTGTCAGGCAAGGAGGAAATGGTCGAGTAAGAGAACCTTGGTGTACGAAAAAAGTTGATTTGCTGGTTAAAAGGAAAAAGGAGGCTTATGTCAGGATGAGGATTGAAGGCTCGGTTAGTGCAATGGATAGATATAGATTAGCCAGGAGGGAGCTAAAGAGGGAATTGAGGAGAGCAAAGAGAGGACATGAGAAGACTTTGGCTGATAGGATTAGGGAGAATCCTAAAGCTTTCTTTAGATATGTTAAGAATAGAAGATTGGTTAGGGCAAGATTAGGGCCAGTCATAGACAGCAGTGGGAAGTTGTGCGTGGAGCCTGAGGAGATTGGAGAGGTACTGAATAAATATTTCTCTTCGGTATTCACGCAGGGTGATGTAAATGTAGTTATGGAGAACACTGAGGTACAGGGTAGCAAACTGGAAGGTATCGAAGTAGATAGGGAGGATGTGCTAGATATTCTCGAGGGTTTGAAGTTGGATAAGTCCCCTGGGCCGGACGGGATTTACCCTAGGATTCTCTGGGAGGCAAGAGAGGAGATTGCAGAGCCTCTGGCTCTGATCTTCAGGTCGTCGTTGGTTACGGGTGTGGTTCCGGAGGACTGGAGGATAGCGAATGTGGTCCCATTGTTCAAGAAGGGGAAGAGAGACCTTCCAGGGAATTATAGGCCAGTGAGTCTTACTTCTGTTGTGGGCAAAGTATTGGAGAGAATTATTAGGGATAGGATTTATAGTTATTTAGAGAGAAATGAATTGATTGGGGATAGTCAGCATGGTTTTGTGAAGGGTAGGTCGTGCCTTACTAACCTCATTGAGTTTTTTGAAAAGTGACTAAGGAGGTGGATGGGGGTAAGGCGGTTGATGTGGTATATATGGACTTTAGTAAGGCGTTTGATAAGGTGGCCCATGGAAGACTTCTGCAGAAAATGCAGATGTATGGGATAGAGGGTGATTTAGCTAATTGGGTTAGGAATTGGCTAGCAGATAGAAGACAGAGGGTGGTGGTTGATGGGAGATATTCATCGTGGAGTTCGGTGACAAGTGGTGTACCTCAGGGGTCTGTTTGGGGCCCCTGCTGTTTGTAATTTTTATAAATGATCTGGATGAGGGTATTGAAGGATGGATTAGTAAATTTGCAGATGACACTAAAGTCGGTGGAGTGGTAGATAGTGAAGAGGGGTGTTATAGTTTGCAGAGAGACTTGGACAAGTTGCAGAGCTGGGCCGAGAGGTGGCAAATGGAGTTTAATGTGGAAAAGTGTGAGGTAATGCACTATGGCAGAAATAATAAATGTGTAGAGTATAGGGCAAATGGTAGGATTCTTAGTAGTCTAGATGAACAGAGGGATCTTGGTGTGTATGTGCATAGATCCCTGAAAGTAGGCAGTCAAGTCGAGAAGGTTGTTAGGAAGGCATATGGAGTCATGGCTTTTATTGGTAGGGGGATTGAATTTCGGAGCCGCAACGTCATGTTGCAACTGTACAAAACTCTAGTGCGGCCGCACTTGGAGTATTGTGTGCAGTTCTGGTCCCCACATTATAAGAAAGATGTGGAGGCATTGGAGAGGGTACAGAGGAGGTTTACCAGGATGTTGCCTGGTATGGAGGGCAGGTCTTATGAGGAGAGGCTGAGGGATTTGAGGTTGTTTTCGTTAGAAAGGATGAGGCTAAGAGGGGACCTGATCGAAACATATAAGATGATTAGAGGTTTAGATAGGGTGGACAGTGATAGCCTTTTTCCTAGGATGGAAAAAGCTAGCACGAAGGGACACAGCTTTAAATTAAGGGGTGATAGTTATAGGACGGATATCAGAGGCAGGTTCTTTACCCAAAGGGTGGTTCGGGAGTGGAATGCCCTGCCTGCAGCGGTTGTAGATGCGCCAAGTTTGGTGGCGTTTAAGAGGTTAGTTGATAAGTATATGGAAGAGAAGGGAATGGTTTAGTTTGGAGGGCATTGCTTTTTATATTGGTCGGCGCAACATCGAAGGCCGAAGGGCCTGTTCTGTGCTGTAATGTTCTATGTTCTATGTTCTATTTGTCTGCTGCCCTTGTCCTAGATGGTAGTAGTTGTGGGTTTGCAAGTTGCTGACGAAGGAACATGGTGAGATCCTGCAGTGCATCTTATAGATAACACACATGGCTGCCAGTGTGTGCAGGTGGTAAAGAGACTGAATGTTTGTGGATGGGGTGCCAAACAATCAGGCAGCTTTGTCCTAGATGGTGTGCAGCTTCTTGAATGTTGTAGGAGTTCACTCATCCAGGCCAGTGAAGAATATTCCATCATAATCTTGACTTATGTCTTGTAGATGATGAACAGGCTTTGGGGAATCAGGAGGTGAGTTACTCATCTCAGGATTTCTAGCCTGCTCTTGCAGCCACAGTATTTGGAGAGATAAGGTTTGACCAGAGATAGTCAGTACAGTTTTGTCAGAGGGAGGTCATACCTAACAAATTTGATTGAAATCTTTGAGCATGTAACCAAGTGTATGGATGTACATAATGAGGTTGATGTAGTTTATATGGATTTCAGCAAAGTCTTTGACAAAGTCCCACATAGGAGACTTATTAAGAAGGCAAATACACATTGGGATGCAGGGTAATCTGGCAAGGTGGATTCATAATTGGCTTAGCAGTAGGAGATAGAGAATGGTGGCAGATGGCTGCTTCAGTGACTGGCGGCCAGTGGCCAGTGGTGTGCCACAGAGATCCAGACTGGACCCCCTGTTGTTCATCATTTATATCAATGACATAGATGACTATGTGGGGGGGGGGAGGGGTAAGGATCAGTAAGTTTGCTGATGACACAAAGATTGGCCAGGTGGTTAATAGTGAGGTTGAATGTCTTGGGTTATAAGAAGATAGAGACCAGATGGTTAAATGGGCAGATAAGTAGCAAATGGAATTTAACTCTGAAAAATGTGAAATAATACACTTTGGAAGGAATAATTTGACAAAGAAGTATACTATGAAAGGTCTGATACCGGAAAGTTCCATAGAACAAAGGGACCTTGGTGTGTTTGTCCATAGATCGCTGAAGGCTGAAAGACAGATTAATAAGGTGATGAAAAAGGCATATAGAACATAGAACATAGAACACAGAACATTACAGCACAGAACAGGCCCTTCGGCCTTCGATGTTGCGCCGACCAATATAAAAAGCAATGCCCCTCCAAACTAAACCATTCCCTTCTCTTCCATATACTTATCAACTAACCTCTTAAACGCCACCAAACTTGGCGCATCTACAACTGCTGCAGGCAGGGCATTCCACTCCCGAACCACCCTTTGGGTAAAGAACCTACCTCTGATATCCGTCCTATAACTATCACCCCTTAATTTAAAGCTGTGTCCCCTCGTGCTAGCTTTCTCCATCCTAGGAAAAAGGCTATCACTGTCCACCCTATCTAAACCTCTAATCATCTTATATGTTTCGATAAGGTCCCCTCTTAGCCGCCTCCTTTCTAACGAAAACAACCTCAAATCCCTCAGCCTCTCTTCATAAGACCTGCCCTCCATACCAGGCAACATCCTGGTAAACCTCCTCTGTACCCTCTCCAATGCCTCCACATCTTTCTTATAATGTGGGGACCAGAACTGCACACAATACTCCAAGTGCGGCCGCACTAGAGTTTTGTACAGTTGCAACATGACGTTGCGGCTCCGAAATTCAATCCCCCTACCAATAAAAGCTAAGACTCCATATGCCTTCTTAACAACCTTCTCGACTTGACTGCCTACTTTCAGGGATCTATGCACATACACACCAAGATCCCTCTGTTCATCTAGACTACTAAGAATCCTACCATTTGCCCTATACTCTACACATTTATTATTTCTGCCATAGTGCATTACCTCACACTTTTCCACATTAAACTCCATTTGCCACCTCTCGGCCCAGCTCTGCAACTTGTCCAAGTCCCTCTGCAAACTATAACACCCCTCTTCACTATCTACCACTCCACCGACTTTAGTGTCATCTGCAAATTTACTAATCCAATATGGATTAGTAAATTTCCAATATGGCACACTCAACTTTATCAGTCGGGTATAGATACCAAAAGCAGAGAAATCATGATGGATTCGTATAGAACATTGGCAAGGCCACAGCTGGAGCACTGTGTGTAGTTTTAGAACATACAATATAGAACACTACAGCACAAACAGGCCCTTCGGCCCACAAGTTGTGCCAATCATATCTATACCTACCAGGCCGTAGAACTATCTATAACTCTCAATCCCATTAAATCCCATGTACTCATCCAGAAGTCTCTTAAAAGACCTCAGCGAGTTTGCCTCTACCACCACTGATGGCAACCGATTCCACTCACTTACCACCCTCTGAGTGAAAAACTTATCTCTAACATCTCCTCTGTACTTCCCCCCCAGCACCTTAAACCTGTGTCCTCTCGTAATGACCATTTCAGCCCTTGGAAATAGCCTCCGAGAATCCACCCTATCTATTCCTCTCAACATCTTATAAACCTCTATCAGGTCACCTCTCAACCTTCATCTCTCCAGGGAGAAGAGACCTAGCTCTCTCAACCTATCTTCATAAGGCATGCCTCCCAATCCAGGCAACATCCTTGTAAATCTCCTCTGCATCCTTGGAATAGCTTCCACATCCTTCCTATACTGAGGCGACCAGAACTGCACACAATACTCCAAGTGGGGTCTGACAAGGGTCTTATAAAGAACAAAGAACAAAGAATAAAACAGCATGGGAAACAGGCCCTTCGGCCCAATAAGCCCACGCCGCCACCCCGACGTTCCCACCTCTACCCGCGATCCCTGTCCATGTTTATAGATCTACGGATTAAAAACCAAATATGAGACAATTTAGGGAGAATTTGTTTTGCCAATTAGCCGAAGAGAACATCTCTGGGATGTGGGAGGAAATGGAGAACCTGAAAAAAACCCACGCAAGCATGGGGAGAATGCACAAACTCCCACAGACACAGGCCCAAATCCATGTATCTGCACAGCGCAGCGATAGTCACAGAGCTGTCGTGTTGCCCATCAAAGAACTGGTCCAGGTCAAGCGTACACTAACGACGTGAAGCACTAGGATACTCTCGAAAAAAAAAATCCAAGAGTGGCCCTCTCACGACCCATTGCGTGTTTGCCCCTTGTTAGACAACAAGGTGGACCAAAGCACCTGTTGGATAAAAACAAGTACATCAATATCATCATCTATTTACACACTTCCCAGGGACTCCCAAGGCTCGTGATTTCTATTTTAAATCAGTTTTCTATGCCCCTCCATTCCCATTCTGTTCATGTGCCCATCTAAGTATTTCTTAAATAACTCCAGAGTACCTGCCTCCACCACTTGGCAGCGCATTCCATGCCCCCATCACCCTCTGTGTGAAAAAACTCCCTCTAGCATCCAAATTATACCCCTCATAATCTTGTATAGCTCTATTAGATCTCCTCTAAGTCTACGTCTTTCTAAGGAAAACAATCCCAATTTGCCTAACCTCTCCTCGTAACTCAGACCTTCCATACCAGGCAGCATCCTGGTAAACCTCCTCTGCACTCTCTCCAGAGTCTCCACGTCCTTCCCGTAGTAAGGTGACCAGAACTGGACGCAGTATTCCAAATGAGGTCTAACCAACGTTTTATACAACTGCAACATTAGAGGCCAGCTCTTGTACTCTATACCCCTTCCTATAAAGGCTAACATACTATATGCTTTCTTCACAACCTTCTCCACTTGCTCTGCCACCTTCAGAGACTTGTTCACCTGAACCCCAGGTCCCTCTGCGTTTCTATACTCTTAATAGGTCTACCCTTTATCATATACCTCCCCCCTACATTCTTTCTCCCGAAATGCATCACCTCACATTTATCAGGATTGAATTCCATCTGCCATCTGTCTGCCCAAGCTACCAGCCTATCTATGTCCTGCTGCATCGCCTGACAATGCTCCTCACTATCCGCAAGTCCAGCCATCTTTGTATCGTCTGCAAACTTGCTGATCACTCCACTTACTCCCTCTTCCAAGTCATTTATATATATTACAAATAGAAGAGGTCCCAGTACCGAGCCATGCGACACACCACTAGTGACCGACCTCCAGCTAGAAAAACACCCTTCCACTATTACTCTCTGTCTCCTATTACTAAGCCAGTTACTTATAACAGACAACAATAAAGTTGCAGCATTACCTCCTGACTTCTAAACTCAATTCCTCTATTAATGAAGGCCAGTACACCATATGCCTTCTTGACCACATCCTCCACTTGCAGGGCAGATTTAAGAGACCTATGGACCCGGACCCCAAGATCCTTCTGCTCCTCAACACTGCCAAGACTCCTACCCTTGATATTATACTGCTTCATCCTATTGGTCCTGCCAAAATGGACCACCGCACATTTATCCGCGTTGAAGTCCATCTGCCACTTCACCACCCAGTCTTGCATCCTATCTATGTCTCGCTGCAACTTCAGACATCCCTCCAGACTATCCACAACACCACCAATCTTCGTATCGTCGGCAAACTTACTAACCCATCCCTCCACTTCCTCATCCAGGTCATTTATGAAAATGACAAACAGCAAGAGTCCTAGAACAGATCCCTGGGGCACTCACTGATGACTGACCTCCATGCAGAAGAAGACCCATCCACAACTACTCTCTGCCTTCAGCAGGCAAACCAGTTCTGGATCCACAAGGCCAAAGCCTCTTGGATCCCATGCCCTCTCACCTTCTCAAGAAGTCTTGCATGGGGGACCTTATC
Source organism: Sphyrna mokarran (assembly GCA_024679065.1). Taxonomy (NCBI): domain Eukaryota; kingdom Metazoa; phylum Chordata; class Chondrichthyes; order Carcharhiniformes; family Carcharhinidae; genus Sphyrna; species Sphyrna mokarran. The sequence continues at coordinate 89,460,966 of JAGIQG010000012.1, forward strand.
AAACGCCTTTTGTAGTCACATTATTGGAAGGGCGTGAATGCATTGGAGGGGGTGCAGAGGAGAGTTACCAGGATGCTGTAGGGGTGGAATACTTCAATTCTGAAGAAAGATTAGATAGGCTTGGGTTGTTTTCTCTTAAGCAGAGAAGATTGAGGTATGATTTGATTGAGGTATTCAAGATTATGAGCGGCATGCACAGGATGGATAGGGAGCAGCTGTTCCCCTGAGTTGAAGGGTCAGTTATAAGGGACACAAGTTGAAAGTGAGGGTTGGGAGGTTTAGAACATAGAACATAGAACATTACAACACAGAACAGGCCCTTCGGCCTTCGATGTTGCGCCGACCAATTGAGAAAAAGCAATGACCCTCTAACCTAAACCATTCCCTTTTCATCCATAAATTTATCTACTAACCTCTTAAACGCCCCCAAACTTGGCGCATCTACAACTGCAGCAGGCAGGACATTCCTTACCTCTGGGTAAAGAACCTACCTCTGACATCTGTCCTATAACTACCATGCCTTAATTTAAAGCTATGTTCCCTCGTGCTAGCTTTCTCCATCCGAGGAAAAAGGCTATCACTGTCTAATCCTCCGATCATCTTATATGTTTCAATAAGGTCTCCTCTTAGCTGCCTTCTTTCTAATGAAAACAACCTCAAATCCCTCAGCCTCTCCTCATAAGACCTGCCCTCCATACCAGGCAACATCCTGGTAAACCTCCTCTGTACCCTCTCCAATGCCTCCACATCTTTCTTATAATGTGGGGACCAGAACTGCACACAATACTCCAAGTGCGGCCGCACTAGAGTTTTGTACAGTTGCAACATGACGTTGCGGCTCCGAAATTCAATCCCCCTACCAATAAAAGCTAAGACTCCGTATGCCTTCTTAACAACCTTATCGACTTGATTGCCAACTTTCAGGGATCTATGCACATATACACCAAGATCCCTCTGTTCATCAACACTATTAAGAGTCCTACCATTAGCCCTATACTGTACACATTTGTTATTCCTGCCAAAGTGAATTACCTCACACTTTTCCACATTAAACTCCATTTGCCACCTCTCGGCCCAGCTCTGCAACTTATCTAAGTCTCTCTACAAACTAGAACACCTCTCTTCACTATCTACCACTCCTCCAACTTTGGTGTCATCAGCAAATTTAGTAATCCATCCTTCAATACCCTCATCCAGATCATTTATAAAAATTACAAACAGCAGAGGCCCCAAAACAGATCCCTGAAGTACACCACTTGTAACCGAACTCCATGATGAATAATTCCCATCAACTACCACCCTCTGTGGATTTTAGGGTGGATTTGAGAATTTTTTTTTACCCAGAATGCGGTGATGATCTGGACGGCACTGCCTGGGAGGGTGGTGGAGGCAGGATCTTTTAAAAAGTAACTGGATGGGTGATTGAATCATAGAGTCCATACAATGCAAAAAGAGACCATTTGGTCCATCAAGTTTGCACTGACCACACTCCCACAAAGACCCTATTCCCATAACCTCACACATTTACCCTGCTAATCCCCCTGATATGAGGGCCAATTTAGTATGGCTAGTCAACCTAACCTGCACATCCTTGGACTGTGGGAAGAAACCTAGAGGAAACCCACACGGACACAGAGAGAATGTGCAAACTCCACACAGTCAGTGACCAAAGGTCAGGATTGAACCTGGGTCCCTGACACTGTGAGGCAGTAATGTTAACCACTGTGTCACCATTCCACTCTGACACATCATAACTTTTAAGATTATGGGCCAAGTGCTGGTAAATGGGATTAGGTAGACAGATCAGGACTTTTCATTGTTGGTGCAGACTCGAGAAGCCTCTTCTGCACTGTAGTATTCTGTGATTCTGTTCTCCCCATGCCTATGTGGGTTTCCTTCAGGTGCTCTAATTTTCTCTCACAGCCTAAAAATGTGCCTGTTAGGTTGATTGACTATGCTAAATTCCCCTTAGTGTCAGCAGGACCAGCGGATAAATATGTAGGGTTACGGGACAAGGACTGGGTGGGTTTGTTGTCGGTGCCGGCTTGATGGGCCAAATGGCCTCTTTCTGCACTATAGAGATTTTATGATTCTATGTATTTATGTCCAGTTCAGTTTTCGGTCAGTGAAATTGTTCTGAACATTGTGCAGTCATCAAATGCTGGCAAGTGGAATTAGGTGGATGGGTCAGGACTTTGCATGCGTTAGTGAAGACTTGATGGGCTGAAGGGCCTCTTCTGCACTGTAATATTCTGTGTTTCTGTTCTTTCCATGGAGGGATGATCATTAATGAAGCAGCTGAATTTGATTGGACCTAGAACACTGATTGGCTGGCAGCTTTTAACAGGGGAGACCTTGACTCTGGGAAGTCCTTGACTCTGGGAGAAGATCCAGAGTTGACCTGTTCAGTGTCTGAGTGGAATAGCTTGTGGTAGGTCTTCATCAAAAGAGGTGACACAGGCTCTTGCTGGCTCTCCAGCTGAGAACCTTGTTGCTTCCACAAGATTCTGTCCTTAGTCTTTGGCCCCTCAATTGCATCACCATTACTACTGCCACCAACACCTCTTTTTTACTTCTCTATCGTGCCTGAGTTCACTGAAGTGGCAAAGTTCCCAATCCTCCCCCTTTTTGAGCCAGAACATTATATCATTGCTGTCATAATTACATATGTGACAATATGTATTTCCAACTCACAAAACCTAATTACCATACTTTGTGTATTCACAAATATGCACTCCAATCCTCTTATTAGGTCTCACATTTTCCAATTCTATCTGATTTCTATTTCTGGGCAATTTATTTACTCTGGTTTCCCCTAGTTCTTTGTCCATTTTGTATCTCTTCATTAATATTTCATCCTGGTGCCTATTCCCTTGCCAAGTTAGCTCAAACCCAACCAACAGCACTGATTCATTGGTAATGTCTGACTCTGAAACTGATTACATTCCATCTCCAGCCTTCCGATTTCTCTGCAGCTCCTCTTACTAAAGACTTTGATGTGAATTTCTGCTCTCCGACATTGTCTGACTTGGAGATATTTTGTGTTAGACTGTCTCTAGTTTAAAAAAGGCTTGATTAATATCAATTGCCAGACCTTATCCACGCTGAGCTTCCTCATCGCTTCCTATTCTGCTTATGAGCCTCCACAGTGTCGCTTGCAGTTGCTTCCTTTCCCGCTCTGAGCTTCCTTGCTTGTTTGATGGGAATCTGTGTTGGCATTTTACAGAATATTACAGAATAGGAATGTAAACATTGCAGCAGGCATTCCCGGATCCTGCTTCCGATGATTATTTACAAGCAGCTGAGGCCAGAGCATCTCTGAACACAACTTCCTGCTGCCCAGGGCTTCTGCATGTTCAGACTTTACAGCCAGATTTAGAATCATAGAATAAAACAAAAGATCCATTCAGCACATCATTAGCATGCTGACTCTTTGAAAGAATTGTCTAATCATCCCCACTTTTCCTGCTCTTTCCCCTCTGACGGATGTCAGAGGTAGGTTCTTTACCCAGAGGGTGGTAAGGGTATGGAATGCCCTGCCTGCTGCAGTTGTAGATGCGCCAAGTTTGGTGGCATTTAAGAGGTTAGTAGATAAGTTTATGGACGAAAAGGGAATGGTTTAGGTTAGAGGGTCATTGCTTTTTAGGACATAGAACATAGAACGTAGAACACTACAGCACAAACAGGCCCTTCGGCCCACAAGTTGAGCCGAACACATCAAAACCTACCCAGCCATAGACCTATCTATAACCCCCAATCCCATTGGATCCCATATACTCATCCAGAAGTCTTTTAAAAGACCCCAGCGAGTTCGCCTCGACCACCACCGACGGCAGCCGATTCCATTCACTCACCACCCTCTGAGTGAAAAACTTTCCCCTAGCATCCCCTCTGTACTTGCTTCCCTGCACCTTAAATCTGTGCCCTCTCGTCGCGACCATTTCAGCCCTGGGAAATAGTCTCTGAGAGTCCACCCTATCTAATCCTCTCAACATCTTGTAAATCTCTATCAGGTCGCCTCTCAACCTTCGTCTCTCCAGGGAGAACAGTCCCAGCTCCCTCAACCTGTCTTCATAAGGCATGCCTCCCAATCCAGGCAACATCCTTGTAAATCTCCTCTGCACCCTTTCAATAGCTTCCACGTCCTTCCTATAGTGAGGCGACCAGAACTGCGCACAGTACTCCAAGTGTGGTCTGACAAGGGTCCTATAAAGCTGCAGCATTACCTCCTGACTCCTGAACTCAATCCCTCGATGAATGAAGGCCAGTACACCGTAAGCTTTCTTAACCACATCCTCCACCTGGGAGGCCGATTTGAGAGTCTTATGGACCCGGACCCCAAGATCCCTCTGCTCTTCCACACAGCTAAGACTCCTACCTTTGATAGTGTACTCATTCGTCCTGTTGGATCTGCCAAAATGGACCATAACATCATTTATCCGCGTTGAAGTCCATCTGCCACTTCTCCGCCCAGTCTTGCATCCTGTCGATGTCCTGCTGCAACTTCTGACATCCCTACAGACCATCCACAACACCACGAACCTTTGTGTCATCGGCGAACTTACTCACCCATCCCTCCACTTCCTCATCCAGGTCATTTATGAAAATGACAAACAGCAAGGGTCCTAGAACAGATCCCTGGGGCACTCCACTGGTGACCGACCTCCATGCAGAAAAAGAGCCATCCACAACCACCCTCTGCCTTCTGCAGGCAAGCCAGTTCTGGATCCACAAGGCCAAAGCCCCTTGGATCCCATGGCCTCTCACCTTCTCAAGAAGTCTTGCATGGGGGACCTTGTCAAATGCCTTGCTGAAGTCCATGTACACCACGTCCACTGCTCTTCCTTCGTCAATGTGTTCAGTCACATTTTCGAAGAATTCAATTAAGCTCGTAAGGCACGACCTGCCTTTTACAAAACCATGCTGACTATTTCTAATCAACCTAAACTTCTCCAAATGCTCGTAAATCTTGTCCCTCAGAAGCCTTTCCATCAGCTTACCAACCACTGAGGTCAGACTCACCGGTCGGTAATTTCCAGGACTATCCCTGTTCCCTTTCTTGAAAATAGGGACCACATCCGCAATCCTCCAATCCTCCGGAACCTCTCCCGTCTCCATCGACGACGCAAAGATCATCGCCAGGGGCTCTGCAATGACATCCCTCACCTCCCACAATAACCTGGGGTACATCCCATCTGGTCCCGGAGACTTGTCTATCTTGATAGCATTTAAAAGTTCTAACACATCCGCTTCCTTAATATCTACATACTCAATCTTTTCAGTCTGCCGCAAACTTGTAGTGCATCCTCCCAGATCACTTTCCACCGTGAATACTGAGGCAAAGTACTCATTAAGCACCTCTGCCATTTCTTCCAGTTCCATACAGACTTTTCCCCCTTCACCTTTTATAGGTCCTATCCCTTCTCTTCTCATCCTTTTACTTTTCACATATTTGTAGAAGGCCTTGGGATTCTCCTTAATCCTACCAGCCAAGGCCTTCTCATGACCCCTTCTGGCTCTCCTAATTTCCTTTTTAAGCTCTCTTCTATAAGCCTTATACTTCTCTAGATCCCCAACATCTCCTAGCTCTTTGAACCTTTTATACACCTTTATTTTCTTCCTGACTATGTTCACCACTGCCTTCGTGCACCACGGTTCCCTCGACCTACCAAAACCTCCTTGTCTCACCGGAACGTTGTCATGAACGGAATAGCTATAGCTCTAGCTCGTTAGAGGGGTCAGTTTTCGTACAAAGTGTGCAGGAAGGTTTTTTGACTCAGTATGTAGATAGGCCAACTAGAGGTGAGGCTACATTGGATTTGGTGCTGGGCAATGAGCCAGACCAGGTGTTAGGCTTGGAAGTTAGTGAACATTTTGGTGATAGTGACCACAATTCGGTTACGTTCACCTTAGTGATGGATAGGGATAGGCATGAAGCTGGGGGCAGTAGTTATAGCTGGGGGAAGGGTAATTATGAGGCCATCAGGAGAGAATTAGGGTGCATAGATTGGACTAGGAAACTACAGGGACTGGGAACATCTGGAATGTGGAGCTTATTCAAGGAGCAGCTGCTGCGAGTCCTTGATAAGTATGTCCCTGTCAGGCAAGGAGGAAATGGTCGAGTAAGAGAACCTTGGTGTACGAAAAAAGTTGATTTGCTGGTTAAAAGGAAAAAGGAGGCTTATGACAGAATGAGGCTTGAAGACTGGTAGTGCAATGGATAGCTATAGATTAGCCAGGAGGGAGTAAAGAGTGAATTGAGGAGAGCTAAGAGAGGACACGAGAAGACTTTGGCTGATAGGATTAAGGAGAATCCTAAAGCTTTCTTTAGATATGTTAAGAATAGAAGATTGGTTAGGCAAGATTAGGGCCAGTCATAGACAGCAGTGGGAAGTTGTGCGTGGAGCCTGAAGAGATTGGAGAGGTACTGAATACATATTTCTCTTCGGTATTCACACAGGGTGATGTAAATGTAGTTATGGAGAACACTGAGGTACAGGGTAGCAAGCTGGAAGGTATCGAAGTAGATAGGGAGGATGTGCTAGATATTCTCGAGGGTTTGAAGTTGGATAAGTCCCCTGGGCCGGACGGGATTTACCCTAGGATTCTCTGGGAGGCAAGAGAGGAGATTGCAGAGCCTCTGGCTCTGATCTTCAGGTCGTCGTTGGTTACGGGTGTGGTTCCGGAGGACTGGAGGATAGCGAATGTGGTCCCGTTGTTCAAGAAGGGAAGAGAGACCTTCCAGGGAATTATAGGCCAGTGAGTCTTACTTCTGTGGTGGGCAAAGTGTTGGAGAGAATAATTAGGGATAGGATTTATAGTTATTTAGAGAGTAATGAATTGATTGGAGATAGTCAGCATGGTTTTGTGAAGGGTAGGTCGTGCCTTACTAAACACCTCATTGAGTTTTTTGAAAAAGTGACTAAGGAGGTGGATGGGGGTAAGGCGGTTGATGTGGTATATATGGACTTTAGTAAGGCGTTTGATAAGGTGGCCCATGGAAGACTTCTGCAGAAAATGCAGATGTATGGGATAGAGGGTGATTTAGCTAATTGGGTTAGGAATTGGCTAGCAGATAGAAGACAGAGGGTGGTGGTTGATGGGAGATATTCATCGTGGAGTTCGGTGACAAGTGGTGTACCTCAGGGGTCTGTTTTGGGGACCCTGCTGTTTGTAATTTTTATAAATGATCTGGATGAGGGTGAAGGATGGATTAGTAAATTTGCAGATGACACTAAAGTCGGTGGAGTGGTAGACAGTGAAGAGGGGTGTTATAGTTTGCAGAAAGACTTGGACAAGTTGCAGAGCTGGGCAGAGAGGTGGCCAAAATGGAGTTTAATGTGGAAAAGTGTGAGGTAATGCACTTGGCAGAAATAATAAATGTGTAGAGTATAGGGCAAATGGTAGGATTATTAGTAGTATAGATGAACAGAGGATCTTGGTGTATATGTGCATAGATCTGAAAGTAGGCAGTCAGGCGAGCAAGGGTTGTTAGGAAGGCTATGGAGCCTTGGACTTTATTGTAAGAGGGATTGAATTTCGGAGCCGCAACGTCATGTTGCAACGTACAAAAACTCTAGTGCGGCCACACTTGGAGTATTGTGTACAGTTCTGGTCCCCACATTATAAGAAAGATGTGGAGGCACTGGAGAGGGTACAGAGAGGTTTACCAGGATGTTGCCTGGTATGGAGGGCAGGTCTTATGAAGAGAGGCTGAGGGATTTGAGGTTGTTTTCGTTAGAAAGGAGGAGTCTAAGAGGGGACCCTAATCGAAACATATAAGATGATTAGAGGTTTAGATAGGGTGGACAGTGATAGCCTTTTTCCTAGGATGGAGAAAGCTAGCATGAGGGGCCACAGCTTTAAATTAAGGGGGTGATAGTTATAGGATGGATATCAGAGGTAGGTTCTTTACCAAAGGGTGGTTCGGGAGTGGAATGCCCTGCCTGCAGCAGTTGTAGATGCGCCAAGTTTGGTGGCGTTTAAGAGGTTAGTTGATAAGTATATGGAAGAGAAGGGAATGGTTTAGTTTGGAGGGGCATTGCTTTTTATATTGGTCGGCGCAACATCGAAGGCCGAAGGGCCTGTTCTGTGCTGTAATGTTCTATGTTCTATGTTCTATGCAGAGCTCCAGACAAGCATTCCTTGAATATCTGCCACCTTCCTTCTGTGCTTTTCCCCAAGAACACCTCCTTCCAGTTTATTCGCCCCAACATCTGCCTGATGTCTTCATATTTCCCCTTATTCCAGACAAACACCTTCCTAGCCTGCCTGATCCTATCCTTTTCCAATGCAAGGGTGAAGGAGATAGAATTATGATCTCCATCCAATTTTCTTAATCGGTCGGCGCAACATCAAAGGCTGAAGGGCCTGTTCTGTGCTGTAATGTTCTATGTTCTATGTTCATATTCGTGAAAATATTTCCCTTCAAGTATTTATCTAATTCCCCTTCTCAAAGTTTGAATGGAATCTATTTCCACTTCCGGGAGGATGTGGAGGTCTTGGAGAGAGTGCAGAGGAGATTTACCAGGATGCTGCCTGGTATGGAAGGGCTGTCTTACGAGGAAAGATTGAACACACTGGGGTTGTTTTCCCTTGAAAGATGTCGGTTGAGAGGGGATCTAATAGAGGTATATAAGATTATAAGGGGTATAGATAGAGTAAATGGTGATAAACTTTTTCCACCATTAGAAATGGATAGAACGAGGGGTCATGGCCTTAGGGTGAGGGGGGCTATGTATAAGACGAATATTAGAGGGCAGTTTTTCACACAAAGGGTAGTGGGGGTGTGGAATGCACTGCCGAGTAAGGTGGTGGGAGCAGGCACGCTAGGGCTGTTTAAGGGTCTCTTGGACAGCCACATGAGCGGTCTGCAGATAGAGGGATATAGGAGGACTGTCTAAATATCTTATTTGTTTCCACAGGCAATTCAGTCCACGTTGTTGACCAACAAGGTGCATGCATTTGGCAGGTCGTGCGAGGGCTGCTCTGGGATGTTACTTCAGGAGTGGCCTAGTGCTTCAAGTCGTTAGTGTATGCTTAAACTGGACCATCTGATGGGCACCATGACAGCTCAGAGACTATCGCTGATGCTGTGCAGACACATAGATTTGGGCCTGTGTCTGCGGGAGTTTGCGCGTTCTCCCCGTGGTTGCGTGGGTTTCCTCCGGGTGCTCCGGTTTCCTCCTACATCCCAAAAATGTGCTCTTAGGCTGATTGGGTAACAAGTTGTCCCTATATTGGTCCCTATATGGGAATCTTCCACAGTAGGCATAGCCTAAAGTCAAGGATATGTCATTAAGACGTTAGGATGGCGGCGCGGGCTGGTTGGGCCGAAGGGTCTGTTTCCCGTGCTGTGTTGCTGTTTGTTCTTTGTTTTTTGTTCCCTTCCATGCAGGGAATTCTAGATTGCAGCAACTCACTTTTTCAAAAATCTGTTTCCTTATTCCTCAGGCAATTTGAATCAGTGCTCCTTTGATTATTTACCCTTGTGTCAGTGCAAATAGAGAGTTTCTCCAAAATTACTCTGTTAAAAGCCTTCCTGATTCTAAGTCCATTACATTTCATCTTAACATTTGTTCTGTCTTAGGGCCAGATTAGGAACACCAAGCTATATTTTGAAGTTAGACTAAACCCCAACTATTTTTAATTTGGGTATTTCCCAAATTAATCCCTGAAAGTAGGCAAAGTGGATAAAGTTGTTAAAAAGGCATATGGAGTCTTAGCTTTTATTGGTAGAGGGATTGAATTTAGGAGCCGCAGCATCATGTTGCAACTGTACAAAACTCTAGTGCGGCCGCACTTGGAGTATTGTGTGCAGTTCTGGTCGCCACATTATAAGAAAGATGTGAAGGCATTGGAGAGGGTACAGAGGAGGTTTACTAGGATGTTGCCTGGTATGGAGGGCAGGTCCTATGAAGAGAGGTTGAAGGATTTGAGGTTGTTTTCGTTAGAAAGGAGGCGGCTAAGGGGGGATCTTATTGAAGCATATAAGATGATTAGAGGGTTGGATAGGGGGGACAGTGATAGCCTTTTTCCTAGGATGGAGAAAGCTAGCACGAGGGGACACAGCTTTAAATTAAGGGGTATTAGTTATAGGACGGATATCAGAGGTAGGTTCTTTACTCAAAGAGTGATTAGGGAGTGGAATGCCCTGCCTGCAGCTGTTGTAGATGCGCCAAGTTTGGTGGCGTTTAAGAGGTAATTGATAAGTATATGGAAGAGAAGGGAATGGTTTAGTTTGGAGGGGCATTGCTTTTTATTTTGGTCGGCACAACATCGAAGGCCGAAGGGCCTGTTCTGTGCTGTAATGTTCTATGTTCTATGTTCTATGTTCTATTTATATGAGGGAAAAGTGTTTCACTCCAGGACTGTGATTCTATTGACACACTAGGAAGCTTTTATCAGAACAAACTTTATTTAATAATACTGTTCAACTATAACAAAATTAATGAATTTAACTTTTACCAATTGAAATACTTAAACATGACAAGATACAAGGGTGGCACAGTGGCACAATGGTTAGCACTGTTGTCCCACAGCACCAGAGACCTGGATTCAATTCCTGGCTTGGGTGACTGTGTAGAGTTTGCACATTCTTCATGCACGTGTCTGCATGAGTTTTCTCGGAGTGCCCCGGTTTCCTCCCACAGTTCAAAAATGTGCAGGTTAGAAGCATTGGCCAAATTGTCCCTTAGTGTCCCAGGATGTGTAGGTTAGAGGGGTTAGTGGGGGTAAGTATGTGGGGTTACAAGTATAGGGCCTGGGTGGGATTGTTGTTGGTGTGGACTCGATGGGCCAAATTTCTGCATTAGGGATGCTAGGAAATCAATTCCTAACTGCTAGACTATCTCTATTAGTTTCAATTTAAGCAATAATCCTTATAGATTTAAACTCCTCTTTAAAATCCTCTTAGCAAATAACACAGGCTTACATTCTATTACTTGTTAATAATCCTGGAGTTTTTGAACACTTGTATAGAGAGAGAGAGAGAGAGAGACCCATTTTCTCATACTCAAACAGTAGCCTGCTGAGAAAGACAGAGTAAACATTTCTTGTTCCTTGTGGACACATGCAACTGCCTGCTTGTCTCTATGACATTAGCTTCACTCATTCACATGATTCTATCTTTTCTTAATCAACCTAATTAAACCATACTCTGAAACCCCAAGGGGAAAACCAAATATAAACAAAAAATGCATTCTCTCAAATTAAACTAACACCTCATTATATAGGATGAAATATTCCTCTGCATTCTTAGCTAGTGGGTTGCCTATAAAAGACAAATAGGGACTGTAAACTGAGCTGAAATCTAAGTACATCCCTCACAAGAGACATGATGAAACTACATTTCTTAAAGGTGCAGTATCATCACATCTGTAAGGAAAACAAACCTAAGTTCTTCAGTTTCTCCACTTCTGTAATCCCTGGTATATTTAAACATAGAACATAGAACAATACAGCACAGAACAGGCCCTTCGGCCTTCGATGTTGTGCCGACCAAAATAAAAAGCAATGCCCCTCCTCACTAAACCATTCCCTTCTCATCCATATACTTATCCACTAACCTCTTAAACGCCACCAAACTTGGCGTATCTACAACAGCTGCAGGCAGGGCATTCCACTCCCTAATCACTCTTTGAGTAAAGAAACTACCTCTGATATCCGTCCTATAACTCATACCCCTTAATTTAAAGTTGTGTCCCCTCGTGCTAGCTTTCTCCATCCTAGGAAACAGGCTATCACTGTCCACCCTATCCAAACCTCTAATCATCTTATATGCTTCAATAAGATCCCCCCTTAGCCGCCTCCTTTCTAACGAAAAAAACCTCAAATCCTTCAACCTCTCTTCATAGGACCTGCCCTCCATACCAGGCAACATCCTAGTAAACCTCCTCTGTACACTCTCCAATGCCTCCACATCTTTCTTATAATGTGGCGACCAGAACTGCACACAATACTCCAAGTGCGGCAGCACTAGAGTTTTGTACAGCTGCAACATGATGCTGCGGCTCCTAAATTCAATCCCCCTACCAATAAAAGCTAAGACTCCATAAGCCTTCTTAACAACTTTATCCACTTGACTGCCTACTTCAGGGATCTATTGACACATACACCAAGATCCTTCTGTTCCTCAACACTATTAAGAGCCCTACCATTAGCCCTATACTCTACACATTTAGTGTTCCTGCCAAAGTGCATTACCTCACACTTTTCCACATTAAACTCCATTTGCCCCCTCTCGGCCCAGCTCTGCAACTTGTCCAAGTCACTCTGTAAACTAAAACCCCCCTCTTCACTATCTACCACACCACCAACTTTAGTATCATCTGCAAATTTACTGATCCATCCCTCACTACCCTCATCCAGATCATTTATAAAAATTACAAACAGCAGGGGCCCCAAAACAGACCCCTGAGGCACACCACTCGTCACCGAACTCCACGATGAAAATCTCCCATCAACCACCACCCCCTGTCTTCTCTCTGCCAGCCAATTTCTAATCCAATTAGCTAAATCACCCTCTATTCCACACATCTGCATTTTCTGTAGAAGTCTTCCATGGGCCACCTTATCAAAAGCCTTACTAAAGTCCATATATACTACATCAACCGCCTTACCCCCATCCACCTCTCTGGTCACTTTCTCAAAAAACTCAATGAGGTTAGTAAGGCATGACCTACCCTGCACAAAACCATGCTGACTATCCCCAATCAATTCATTTCTCTCTAAATAACTATAAATCCTATCCCTAGTAATTCTCTCCAATACCTTGCCCAATAATTCTCTCCAATACCTTGTTAATTAATTTCTAATTAACCTTTTTACATCTCTACAGGTTCTGGTGCCCAGAACTGAACTCAGCTGTGGCTAAGCTAATGTTTTATAAAAATTTAGTATGTTTATGTTTCTTTTGCAAAAGCCTTGATTTTCTGTGTTTGACCTGTATATGCTTGGCTCTAGTCCCTAAGGGTCATAAGGGAAACCACTATAGTGTATCGGATCTCAAACAATGATGAGACAGAGAACAGGAAAGAAATAGAGAATCTGGGGAACTGGTGCGGCAACAATAATCTCTCCCTCAATGTCAACAAAACGAAGGAAATTGTCATCAACTTCAGGAAGCATAGTGGAGAACACACCACTGTCTACCTCAATGGGGATGAAGTAGAGATGATTGAGAACTTCATATTTTTAAGTGTTCAGATCACCAATAACTTGTCCTTGTCCCCCCCATGCCAACACTAATTAAGAAAGCCCAAAAACACCTCTACTTTCTCAGAAGACTAAGGAAATTTGGCATGTCAGCTACGACTCTCACCAACTTTTACAGATGCACCTTAGAAGCATTCTTTCTGTTGTATCACAGCTTGGTATGGTCTCCTGCTCTGCACAAGATCATAGGAATTACAAAAGGTCATGATTGTAGTCCAATCCATCACGCAACCTGTCTCCCATTTGTTGACTCTGTCTACAATTGCTGCTGCCTCGGCAAAGCAGCCAGCATAATTAAGGACCCATGCACCCCAGACATTCTCTCTTCCACCTTCTTCCGTCAGGAGAAAAATACAAAAGTCTGAGGTCATGTATCAGCTGACTCAAGAACAGCTTTTTCCCTGCTGCTGTCAGAATTTTGAATGGATCTACCTTGCATTAAGTTGAGCTTTCTCTACATCCTAGCTATGACTGTAATACTCCATTCTGCATTCTTTCCTTTCCTTCTCTATGTTTTGTCTGTGTCGCATGCAAGAAGTAATTTTTTTGCTATATGTTAATACATGTGTCAATAATAAATCAATTCAAATCAAATTGTACAGTTAAAGTGCCAGGGCCGGACCAAGTCCAAACTGAGACTCGCAGTGAGACAGATTCAGAACATGGGTGAAAGGATTAGGTCTAAAAATTTATTAGACAAGGAATTAATTTCACATTATATTAATTTGAGAGTTGCTATCGCTTTAACCAACTATGTCTCAGTTTCTTTGAGCATATGACATCAAAATTTGGATGAGCATGTCTCAATTATTCTGTTCAGCCTTGATTGGATGTTGAGGTCACTGCATCAATACTGATGCCATTGAAGTTGAAGACCTTTAAGTCACTTTCTATCTCACAAATGCCTTGCATTCTTACTGGACATTCATTGCCTCTTAATTAGACACAAACCATCCCAAAATAAGAATTAGATAGCTGGAAAACTATGAAAAACTGACTTTCACATTATTCTGAACTCAGATCTTTTAAAAGTTCAGATCAACTCCTGGGAACAATAAATCTAGAGTGTTGTTACTTTGTGTAATCATTCGCACCCCATATTGAGTGCTATAATGTCCAGTGTGTGGCTACACTCTTCTAACCAGCATAACAGTGAACCGTATGTTGCTAGTATCGGCACTTAATCCATAGAACCATAGAAAATTACAACTCAGAAACAGGCCTTTTGGCTCTTCTTGTTTGTGCCGAACCACTTTTTGCCTAGTCCCACTGACCTGCATCTAGAACATAGAACGTAGAACATAGAACATTACAGCACAGAACAGGCCCTTCGGCCTTCGATGTTGCGCCGACCAATATAAAAAGCAATGCCCCTCCAAACTAAACCATTCCCTTCTCCTCCATATACTTATCAACGAACCTCTTAAACGCCACCAAACTTGGCGCATCTACAACTGCTGCAGGCAGGGCATTCCACTCCCGAACCACCCTTTGGGTAAAGAACCTACCTCTGATATCCGTCCTATAACTATCACCCCTTAATTTAAAGCTGTGTCCCTCGTGCTAGCTTTCTCCATCCTAGGAAAAAGGCTATCACTGTCCACCCTATCTAAACCTCTAATCATCTTATATGTTTTCGATCAGGTCCCCTCTTAGCCTCCTCCTTTCTAACGAAAACAACCTCAAATCCCTCAGCCTCTCCTCATAAGACATGCCCTCCATACCAGGCAACATCTTGGTAAACCTCCTCTGTACCCTCTCCAATGCCTCCACATCTTTCTTATAATGCGGGGACCAGAACTGCACACAATACTCCAAGTGCGCCGCACTAGAGTTTTGTACAGTTGCAACATGACGTTGCGGCTCCGAAATTCAATCCTTCTACCAATAAAAGCCAAGACTCCATATGCCTTCTTAACAACCTTCTCGACCTGACTGCCTACTTTCAGGGATCTATGCACATACACACCAAGATCCCTCTGTTCATCTAGACTACTAAGAATCCTACCATTTGCCCTATACTCTACACATTTATTATTTCTGCCATAGTGAATTACCTCACACTTTTCCACATTAAACTCCATTTGCCACCTCTCGGCCCAGCTCTGCAACTTGTCTAAGTCCCTCTGCAAACTATAACACCCTTCTTCACTATCTACCACTCCACTGACTTTAGTGTCATCTGCAAATTTACTAATCCATCCTTCAATACCCTCATCCAGATCATTTATAAAAAGTACAAACAGCAGGGGCCCCAAAACAGACCCCTGAGGTACACCACTTGTCACCGAACTCCACGATGAATATCTCCCATCAACCACCACCCTCTGTCTTCTATCTGCTAGCCAATTCCTAACCAATTAGCTAAATCACCCTCTATCCCATACATCTGCATTTTCTGCAGAAGTCTTCCATGGGCCACCTTATCAACTGCCTTACTAAAGTCCATATATACCACATCAACCGCCTTACCCCCATCCACCTCCTTAGTCACTTTTTCAAAAAACTCAATGAGGTTAGTAAGGCACGACCTACCCTTCACAAAACCATGCTGACTATTTCCAATCAATTCATTACTCTCTAAATAAGTATAAATCCTATCCCTAATTATTCTCTCCAATACTTTGCCCACAACAGAAGTAAGACTCACTGGCCTATAATTCCCTGGAAGGTCTCTCTTCCCCTTCTTGAACAATGGGACCACATTCGCTATCCTCCAGTCCTTCGGAACCACACCCGTAACCAACGACGACCTGAAGATCAGAGCCAGCGGCTCTGCAATCTCCTCTCTTGCCTCCCAGAGAATCCTAGGGTAAATCCCGTCCGGCCCAGGGGACTTATCCAACTTCAAACCCTCGAGAATATCTAGCACATCCTCCCTATCTACTTCGATACCTTCCAGTTTGCTACCCTGTACCTCAGTGTTCTCCATAACTACATTTACATCACCCTGCGTGAATACCGAAGAGAAATATTTATTCAGTACCTCTCCAATCTCCTCAGGCTCCACGCACAACTTCCCACTGCTGTCTATGACTGGCCCTAATCTTGCCCTAACCAATCTTCTATTCTTAACATATCTAAAGAAAGCTTTAGGATTCTCCCTAATCCTATCAGCCAAAGTCTTCTCATGTCCTCTCTTTTCTCTCCTCAATTCCCCCTTTAGCTCCCTCCTGGCTAATCTATAGCTATCCATTGCACTAACCGAGCCTTCAATCCTCATCCTGACATAAGCCTCCTTTTTCCTTTTAACCAGCAAATCAACTTTTTTCGTACACCAAGGTTCTCTTACACGACCATTTCCTCCTTGCCTGACAGGGACATACTTATCAAGGACCCGCAGCAGCTGCTCCTTGACCATATCTGGACCATATCCCTCCACACCCCTCTCATCCATGAACCCATCCAAGTTTTTCTTAAATGTTAGAAGTGACCCTGCATTTACTACTTCATCCAGCAGCTCATTCCACACTCCCACCACTCTCTGTGTGAAGAGCCTCCCCCCAATATTCCCTTTAAACTTTTCTCCTTTCACCCTTAACCCATGCTCTCTGGTATTTTTCTCCCCTAGCCTCGCCCAGTCATAGAATCATTAAGGTTTGTGCTATGGAAACAGACCCTTCAACTCGTCCATGCCGCCCAGTTTTTGCCATTAAGCTGGTCCCAATTTCCTGCATTTGGCCCATAACCGTCCATACCCATTTTACCCATGTAACTGTCTAAATGCTTTTTTTAAAAAATTGTACCTGCCTCAACTACTACCTTTGCAGCTTATTCCAGACATTCACAATCCTCTGTGTGAAAAAATTGTTTCCCTAGACTCTTTTGTATCTCTTCCCTCTCATCATAAACCTATGCCCTCTAGTTTTAGACTCTCCTATAAAAGATATTGACTATTTAGATGATCTGTGCCTCTCATTATTTTATAGACCTCTATAAGATCCCTAAGCCTCCTAAGCTCCAGGGTAAAAGTTCTAGTCTATCCAACGTCTCCTTATCACTCAATCCATCAAGTCCCTGTAAATCTTTTCTGCATTCTTTTTGGTTTAGAACATAGAACATAGAACATAGAACAATACAGCACAGAACAGGCCCTTCGGCCTTCGATGTTGTGCCGACCAAAATAAAAAGCAATGCCCCTCCTAACTAAACCATTCCATTCTCATCCATATACTTATCAACTAACCTCTTAAACGCCACCAAACTTGGCGCATCTACAACAGCTGCAGGCAGGGCATTCCACTCCCTAATCACTCTTTGAGTAAAGAACTACCTCTGATATCCGTCCTATAACTCATACCCCTTAATTTAAAGCTGTGTCCCCTCGTGATAGCTTTCTCCATCCTAGGAAAAAGGCTATCACTGTCCACCCTATCTAAACCTCTAATCATCTTATATGCTTCAATAAGATCCCCTCTTAGCCGCCTCCTTTCTACCGAAAACAACCTCAAATCCTTCAACCTCTCTTCCTAGGACCTGCCCTCCATACCAGGCAACATCCTGGTAAACCTCCTCTGTACCCTCTCCAATGCCTCCACATCTTTCTTATAATGTGGCGACCAGAACTGCACACAATACTCCAAGTGCGGCCGCACTAGAGTTTTGTACAGCTGCAACATGACGCTGCGGCTCCTAAAGTCAATCCCCCTACCAATAAAAGCTAAGACTCCATAAGCCTTCTTAACAACTTTATCCACTTGACTGCCTACTTTCATGGATCTATTGACACATACACCAAGATCCTTCTGTTCCTCAACACTATTAAGAGCCCTACCATTAGCCCTATACGCTACACATTTATTGTTCCTGCCAAAGTGCATTACCTCACACTTTTCCACATTAAACTCCATTTGTCACCTCTCGGCCCAGCTCTGCAACTTGTCCAAGTCACTCTGTAAACTAAAACACCCCTCTTCACTATCTACCACACCACCAACTTTAGTATCATCTGCAAATTTACTGATCCATCCCTCAATACCCTCATCCAGATCAGTTATAAAAATTACAAACAGCAGGGGCCCCAAAACAGACCCCTGAGGCACACCACTTGTCACCGAACTCCACGATGAATATCTCCCATCAACCACCACCCTCTGTCTTCTATCTGCCAGCCAATTCCTAATCCAATTAGCTAAATCACCCTCTATTCCACACATCTGCATTTTCTGTAGAAGTCTTCCATGGGACACCTTATCAAACGCCTTACTAAAGTCCATATATACTACATCAACCGCCTTACCCCCATCCACCTCTCTGGTCACTTTCTCAAAAAACTCAATGAGGTTAGTAAGGCATGACCTACCCTTCACAAAACCATAATAATATCCTTTCTGTAATAGAGTGATCTGAACGGGACACAGTATTCCAAGTGTGGCCTTACTAATGTCTTCTTCTGTATTCAATGTTCTGACCAATGAAACAAAGCGTGTTGAATGCCTTCTTCACCGCTCTGTCCATCTGTAACTCCACTTTCAAGGAACTATGAACATGTACCCCTAGATCTCTCCCCATAACTCTCTAGATCTTCTATAAATCTCCCCAACACCCTACCATTAATTAAGTCTTCACATTCGAGGAAGGATATATTGGTCTTGGAAGGGGTGCAGAGAAGGTTTACTAGGCTGATACTGGAGATGAGGGTGTTGGATTATGAAAAGAGACTAAGTAGACTAGGTTTGTACTCTTTGGAGTTTAGAAGACTGAGAGGGGATCTTATAGAGATGTATAAGATAATGAAGGGGATGGATAGGGTAGAGGTTGAGAGACTCTTCCTGCTTAGAAAAGATAGCAGGACTAGGGGGCACAGCCTCAAGATTGGAGGGCAGGGGGGTGGGGGGTGTGGGACGCGGCGGAGGGGGGGGTGGTTTCAGATCAGAGTTGAGGAGAATCCTGATAAATGTGAGGTGATGCACTTCAGGAGAAAGAATGTAGGGGGGAGGTATATGATAAAGGGTAGACCTATTAAGAGTATAGAAACTCAGAGGGACCTGGGGGTGCAGGTGAACAAGTCTCTGAAGGTGGCAGAGCAAGTGGAGAAGGTTGTGAAGAAAGCATATAGTATGCTAGCCTTTATAGGAAGGGGTATAGAGTACAAGAGCTGGCCTTTAATGTTGCAGTTGTATAAAACGCTGGTTAGACCTCATTTGGAATACTGCGTCCAGTTCTGGTCACCTTACTACTGGAAGGACGTGGAGACTCTGGAGAGAGTGCAGAGGAGGTTTACCAGGATGCTGCCTGGTATGGAAGGTCTGAGTTACGAGGAGAGATTAGGCAAATTGGGACTGTTTTCCTTAGAAAGACGTAGACTTAGAGGAGATCTGATAGAGGTGTACAAGATTATGAGGGGTATAGATAGAGTAAACAGGGTTAAGCTTTTTCCTAGGATGGACTCAAATAGCACAAGGGGTCACGGGCTTAGGGTGAGGGGGGTAAGGTATAATTTGGATGCTAGAGGGAGTTTTTTCACACAGAGGGTGGTGGGGGTATGGAATGCGCTGCCAAGTAAAGTGGTGGAGGCAGGGACTCTGGAGTTATTTAAGAAATACTTAGATGGGCACATGAACAGAATGGGAATGGAGGGGTATAGAAAACTGATTTAAAATAAGGATCATGAGCCTTGGGAGTCCCTGGGAAGTGTGTAAGTAGATGATGATATTGATGTACTTGTTTTTATCCTACAGGTGCTTTGGTCCACTTTGTTGTCTAACGAGGGGCATACATGCGATGGGTCGTGAGAGGACTGCTCTTGGATCTTTTTTGAGAGTATCCTACTGCTTCACGTTGTTAGTGTACGCTTGATCTGGACCATCTGATGGGCAACACGACAGCTCAGTGACTATCGCTGTGCTGTGCAGATACATGGATTTGGGCCTGTGTCTGTGGGAGTTTGCGCATTCTCCCTGTGCTTGCGTGGGTTTTCTCTGGGAGCTCCGGTTTCCTCCCACATCCCAAAGATGTGCTCTTAGGCTAATTGGCAAAACAAGTTCTCCCTAAATTGTCTTAAATTTGGTTTTTAATCCATAGATCTATAAACATGGACAGGGATCGCGTGTAGAGGTGGGAACATTGGGGTGGCGGCATGGTTGGGCCGAAGGGCCTGTTTCCCGGGCTGTTTTTTGTTCTTTGAGAAATTTCTTCACACAAAGAGTGGTGAATCTTTGGAATTCTCTGCCTGATGAGGTGGTGGAGGCTTCTTCGCTGAATATGTTCAAGTCAAGAGTGGATAGGTTTTTGATTGACAAGGGAATTAAGGGTTACGGGGAGAAAGCGGAAAAGTGGTACTGAACCACTGCAGATCAGCCATGATCTTATTGAATGGCAGGGCAGGCTCGAGGGGCTGGATGGCCTACTTCTGCTCCTATTTCTTATGTTCTTATGTTCTTAAGTCCTGCCCTGGTTCGATCTACCAAAATGCATCACCTTGCATTTATCCAAATTAAGTTTCATCTGCTATTCATCAGCCCACTGGCTTAATTAAATTGATCAAGATCCTGTTGTAATCCTAGATAACTTTCTTTACTATCCAATATGCCACCAATCTTGACGACATCTGCAAACTTACTAATCATGTCTCCTAAATTCTCATCCAAATTGTTAATATAAATGACAAATAACAATGGACCCAGCATCGATCCCTGAGGCACACCGCTGCTCATAGACCTCCAGTTTGAACAACAACCCTCTCTTCTGTGCAACAAAAAACAACAAAGAAAATTACAGCACAGGAACAACTCCTTCATCCCTTCAAGCCTGCACTGACCATGCCGTATAACTTAACTAAAACCCCCTATACTTCTGGGGACCATATTCCTCTATTCCCATCCTACTTATGTACTTGTCATGACACCCCTTAAAACGCATCTGCTTCCACTCCTTCCCCCGACAACGAGTTCCAGGACCCACCACCTTCTGTGTAAAAATTCTTCCTCGTACATCTCCTTTAAACCTTGCCCCTCACACCTTAAACCTGTGCTCCCTAATAATTGACTCTTCCACCCTGGGGAAAAGCTTCTGACTATCCACTCTGTCCATGTTTCTCATAATCTTGTGGACTTGTATCGGATCTCCCCTCAACCTCCGTTACTCCAGTGAGAACAAACCAAGTTTCTCCAACCTCTCTTTATAGCTAATGCTCTCCATACCAGGCAACATACTGGTAAATCTTTCTGTATCCTCTCCAAAGCCTCCACATCCTTTTGGTAGTGTGGCGACCAGAATTGAACACTATATTCCAAGTGCGAAACAACTAAGGATCTATAAAGCTGCAACATGACTTGCTAATTTTAAACTCAATACCCCGGCCAATGAAGGCAAACATGCCGTATGCTTTCTTGACTACCTTCTCCACCTGCATTTCCACTTTCAGTGACCTGTTGCACTTGTGCACCCAGATCCTTTGCCTATTAATATTCTTAAGGGTTCTGCCATTTACTGTATAGTTTGTCAATGTAAGGCTGCAATCATATATCCAGCTCTCCAGCGGGTGATGTGTGGGTACATTCTATCATGAATGCTGAATTTTATATGATGGACATGTTCTGAAATGTATCATTCACTAAAGTAAAACAGAGAATTATGGATAAACACACCTCAGCTCAGAAAAATGCCGTTGTGATCCATTGCCATGGGGAGAGAATATAGAACAGTACAGTACAAGATCAGGCACATGTTGAGCCACACATAACGCCAAATTAAACTAATCCCTTCTGCCTCTGCTAGGTCCATATCTTCTATTCCTTGCATATTCATGTGTTTATCTAAATGTTCCTTAAATGATCTGACTGTACCTGCCCCCTGCCACCCTGGCAGCGCATTCCAGATATCTACCACTCTCTGTGTAAAAATCTTTCCCCTCACATCTCCTTTGAACTTTTCCCCTCTCAGCTTAACAATTGAGAATGAGCCGGGTCAGGTTCTCGATGCTTCAGTGGGGGAGCATTTTGAGTTTAACAATCATAATGCCATAAGATTTCAGATAGTCAAGAACAAGGACAAGTGTGGCCCTCGGGTGAAGGTACTTAATCGGGCAAGGGCCAATTACATCCAAATTAGACAGAATGTGGGAAATGTGGATTTGGAGCAGCTATTTGAGGACAAATCCATGTCTGGCATGTTGGGAGGCTTTTAAAAACTGGTTGATTCAGAGGGTTCAGAGGGTTAGATAGGGTGGATAGTGAGAGCCTTTTTCCTCGGATGGTGATGACTAACACAAGGGGGCACAGCTTTAATTTAAGGGGCGGTAGTTATAGGACGGATGTCAGAGGTGGGTTCTTTACTCAGAGGCAGCATCCTTGTAAATCTCCTCTGCACTCTTTCAATAGCTTCCACATCCTTCCTATAGTGAGGCAACCAGAACTGCGCACAGTACTCCAAGTGGGGTCTGACAAGGGTCTTATAAAGAACTGATAAATCTCCGGGGCCTGATGGCATTTATCCCAGGCTGCTTAGGGAGGTGTGAGGTGAAATTGCTGGGCCTCTGACACAAATCTTTGTCTCTTCTTTGGACACAGGTGAGGTCCCAGAGGATGGGAGAATAGCTAATGTTGTACTGTTGTTTGAAAAGGGTAGTAGGGATAACCCTGGAAATTATAGGCCGGTGAGTATGACATCAGTGGTAGGGAAGCTGTTGGAGGGGATTCTTAGAGATAGGATGTATAGGCACTTAGAGCACTGTGATCTGATTAGGGATACGCAGCATGGATTTGTTATGGGGAGGTCGTGCCTTACAAATCTGGTAGAATTTTTTGAGGAGGTGATGAAAACGGTCGACGAAGGGCGAGCCGTTGATGTCGTCTATGTGGATTTCAGTAAGGCGTTTGACAAAATCCCTCATGGGAGGTTAATTGGAAAGGTCAAGGCTAATGGGATACAAGGACAGGTAGCTAGATGGATAAGTAACTGGCTTGGTAATAGGAGACAGAGAGTAATAGTGGAAGGATGTTTTTCTAGCTGGAGGTCGGTCACTAGTGGTGTGCCGCAGGGCTCAGTACTGGGACCTTTTCTATTTGTAATATATATAAATGACTTGGAAGAGGGAGTAAGTGGAGAGATCAGCAAGTTTGCAGACGATACAAAGATGGCTGGACTTGCGGATAGTGAAGAGCATTGTCAGGCAATGCAGCAGGACATAGATAGGCTGGTAGCTTGGGCAGACAGGTGGCAGATGGAATTCAATCCTGATAAATGCGAGGTGATGCATTTCAGGAGAAAGAATGTAGGAGGGAGGTATATGATAAAGGGTAGACCTATTAAGAATATAGAAATGATGTAGAGATGCCGGCGTTGGACCGGGGTAAATTCAGTAAAGTTTTACAACACCAATTTTAAATCCAACCAATTTATTTGATAGTAAATCTGCGAGCTTTCGACTTTTCGTCCTCGTCAGGCAAATGCAGTGTTCTGGTCTGCAATAGCACACATATCAGCACAGACAATCACAGATTGCTGATTAGAATGCGAATCCTTACATCTAACCTGCTATTGAAGTGTTAAAGTGGCTAACAATGTGTTTGAAGAGAACCCTGATCATTGGTTAGAGAATTGTGTATTTTCTCCAGACAGCACAGTAAGTGAGGTTTTTTGCTAACCCAGGCAAGTTATGGGGGTTACAGATAGTGTGACATGAAGCCAAGATCCCTGTTAAGACCATCCTCATGATGCGGAACTTGGCTATCAGTCTCTGCTCAGCGACGATGCGCTGTCGTGTGTCACGAAGGCCTCCTTGAAGAACATTTACCCGAAGGTCGGAGGCCGAATGCCCATGACTGCTGAAGTGTTCGCCAGGTCTCAACAGGGATCTTGGCTTCATGTCACACTATCTGTTAGCCCTGTGACCTGCCTGGGTTAACAAAAAACCTCACTTACTGTGCTGTCTGGAGAAAATACACATTTCTCTAACCAATGCTCAGGGTTCTCTTCACACACATTGTTAGCCACTTTAACACTTGAATAGCAGGTTAGATGTAAGGATTCGCATTCTAATCAGCAATCTCTGACTGTCTGTGCTGATGTGTGCTATTGCAGACCAGAACACTGCATTTGCCTGACGAAGACAAAGTCGAAAGCTCGCTGATTTACTATCAAATAAATTGGTTGGATTTAAAATTGCTGTTGTAAAACTTTACTAAGAGTATAGAAACGCAGAGGGACCTGGGAATGCAGGTGCACAAGTCTGTTAATGTGGCAGAGCAGGTGGAGAAGGTTGTGAAGAAAGCATATGATATGCTAGCCTTTATAGGAAGGGGTATAGAGTACAAGAGCAGGCCTTTAATGTTCCAGTCATGTAAAACGCTGATTAGACCTCATTTGGAATATTGCATCCAGTTCTGGTCACCTTACTACCGGAAGGATGTGGAGACTCTGGAGAAAGTGCAGAGGAGGTTTACCAGGATGTTGCCTGATATGGAAGGTCTGAGTTACGAGGAGAGGTTAGGCAAATTGGAACTGTTTTCCTCAGAAAGACATAGACTTAGAGGAGATCTAATAGAGGTGTACAAGATTATGAGGGGTATAGATAGAGTAAACAGGGTTAAGCTTTTTCCTAGGATGGACTCAAATAGCATGAGGGGTCACGGGCTTCGGGTGATGGGGTGGGGGTGAGGTATAATTTGGATGCTAGAAGGAATTTTTTCACTCAGAGGGTGGTGGGGGGTATGGAATGCACTGCCAAGTAAAGTGGTGGAGGCAGGTACTCTGGAGTTATTTAAGAAATACTTAGATGGGCACATGAACAGAATGGTAATGGAGGGGTATAGAAAACTGATTTAAAATAGGGATCATGAGCCTTGGGAGTCCCTGGGAAGTGTGTAAATAGATGATGATATTGATGTACTTTTTTTTATCCTACAGGTGCTTTGGTCCACCTTGTTGTCTAACGAGGGGCATACACGCGATGGGTCGTGAGAGGGCTGCTCTTGGACCTTTTTCGAGAGTATCCTAGTGCTTCACGTCGTTAGTGTACGCTTGACTGGACCATTTGATGGGCAACACGACAGCTCAGTGACTATCGCTGTGCTGTGCAGATACATGGATTTGGGCCTGTGTCTGTGGGAGTTTGCGCATTCTCCCCATGCTTGCGTGGGTTTTCTCTGGATGCTCCGGTTTCCTCCCACATCTCAAAGAAGTGCTCTTAGGCTAATTGGCAGAACAAATTCTCCCTAAATTGTCTCAAATTTCGTTTTTAATCCATAGGTCTATAAACATAGACAGGGATCACGTGTAGAGGTGGGAACATCGGGGTGTCAGAGCGGGCTCGTTGGGCCGAAGGGCCTGTTTCCCGTGCTGTTTTATTCTTTGTTCTTTGAGTTCTTTGCATTGGTATTTACCAAGGAGAAAGACATGAGGGCTGTTGAGATCAGAGACAGATGTGTTAATGCTCTAGAGAATGTCAAAATATCGAAGGATGAAGTGTTGAGCATCTCAAAAAATTAAGGGTAACTGTTATGTCTGACTCCAAAACAAAGGAGTCATTGCTATAAAATAAGAGTGAATTTGTTTGTATAAACAATCAAGCAGGATGCTTGTGAGACTTTAATTTCTGTTCAAAGAAAGAATAGAGCAGATGGGGCTGTAGCTGGAGACAATACACATCCTCTTTAACCTTAATCTCTTTGAAGTTGGATAAGTCCCCTGGGCCGGACAGGATTTACCCTAGGATTCTCTGGGAGGCAAGAGAGGCGATTGCAGAGCCTCTGGCTCTGATCTTCAGGTCGTCGTTGGTTATGGGTGTGGTTCCGGAGGACTGGAGGATAGCGAATGTGGTCCCATTTTTCAAGAAGGGGAAGAGAGACCTTCCAGGGAATTATAGGCCAGTGAGTCTTACTTCTGTTCTGGGCAAAGTATTGGAGAGAATTATTAGGGATAGGATTTATAGTTATTTAGAGAGAAATGAATTGATTGGGGATAGTCAGCATGGTTTTTGTGAAGGGTAGGTCGTGCCTTACTAACCTTATTGAGTTTTTTGAAAAAGTGACCAAAGAGGTGGATGGGGGTAAGGCGGTTGATGTGGTATATATGGACTTTAGTAAGGCGTTTGATAAGGTGGCCAATGGAAGACTTCTGCAGAAAATGCAGATGTATGGGATAGGGGGTGATTTAGCTAATTGGATTAGGAATTGGCTAGCAGATAGAAGACAGAGGGTGGTGGTTGATGGAGATATTCATCGTGGAGTTCGGTGACAAGTGGTATACCTCAGGCGTGTGTTTTGGGGCCCCTGCTGTTTGTAATTTTTATAAATGTTCTGGATGAGGGTATTGAAGGATGGATTAGTAAATTTGCAGATGACACTAAAGTCGGTGGAGTGGTAGATAGTGAAGAGGGGTGTTATAGTTTGCAGAGAGACTTGGACAAGTTGCAGAGCTGGGTCGAGAGGTGGCAAATGGAGTTTAATGTGGAGAAGTGTGAGGTAATGCACTTTGGCAGGAATAATAAATTGATGAACAGAGGGATCTTGGTGTATTTGTGCATAGATCCTTCAAAGTAGGCAATCAAGTCGATAAGGTTGTTAAGAAGGCATACGGAGTCTTAGCTTTTATTGGTAGGGGGATTGAATTTCAGAGCCGCAATGTCATGTTGCAATTGTACAAAACTCTAGTACGGCCACACTTGGAGTATTGTGTGCAGTTCTGGTCCCCACATTATAAGAAAGATGTGGAGGCATTGGAGAAGGTACAGAGGAGGTTTACCAGGATGTTGCCTGGTATGGAGGGCAGGTCTTATGAAGAGAGGCTGAGGGATTTGAGGTTGTTTTCGTTAGAAAGGAGGTGGCTAAGTGGGGACCTTATCGAAACATATAAGATGATTAGACGTTTAGATAGGGTGGACAGTGATAACCTTTTTCCTAGGATGGAGAAAGCTAGCACGAGGGGACACAGCTTTAAATTAAGGGGTGATAGTTATAGGACGGATATCAGAAGCAGGTTCTTTACCCAAAGGGTGGTTCGGGAGTGGAATGCCCTGCCTGCAGCAGTTGTAGATGCGCCAAGTTTGGTGGCGTTTAAGAGGTTAGTTGATAAGTATATGGAAGAGAAGGGAAATGGTTTAGTTTGGAGGGGCATTGCTTTTTATATTGGTCGGCGCAACATCGAAGGCCGAAGGGCCTGTTCTGTGCTGTAATGTTCTATGTTCTATGTTCTATGTTCTTAACCTATGCTGGGCCCTCCCCCCACTCACACTGTCTGCACCTTTAAGTCTTGATTATGTCTACAGACTCGCTTTCCAACCATTATCTTGTAAATTCAGTTTGTGTCTCTATATGACCTGTTTGTGAACACAAGTCCTCGCTCACCTGATGAAGGAACTTGAGACTCCTAAAGCTACTGCTGCCAAATAAACCTGTTGGACTTTAACCTGGTATTGTGAGACTTTTTACTGTGTTTATCCCAGGCCAACGCCAGCATCTGCACTTTAGAGAATCAACCTCACAAGAGGTAGTGAATTTCTGCTGGAAAACTGGGACCAATCTGGTAATGCTACATGTCTGACAGAAGTAACGCATTGTCCAAAGTTATTTTGCAAACCATATTTTGGTTGTGTTATTGGGAAATGTGAAACATATATTTTTCTTTAGTTTGATGTATGAGTTGATATTAATTAAGATTTGGTTAGTATTGATTCTATTTTGTTGTAGTGTAAATCTTAAAAAGTGAAATCTTGTGAAATCTTGAGCAGTACATTATCCAATGCAACACTGGGCAGTGCATTTACAAACCTCTCCCCAGTATGACACTGGCAGTGTATGACTAAACCCTTACAATAGTACCAGTGCAAGTGAGATATAAATATTTTTACTTCTATATATTTGAGGGGAATGTTTAAAAATTCAGTTTTATTCTACAGGCAGTCAGTATGTCTGGGAGGAATGCAGTTCAGATTTTGGTAGAGAAAATAATTACTCACTTCAGCCTTGCAAATGTTTTGATTAAATGTAGCTCATTGACTTGTTTTACTTAAGTTCCCCTGTGATTTTGGATTATAGTGATTGACAGGGCCATGTTGTGATGTGGTTTATGTGTAGAGTTGGGCCCATAACAGAGAGAAAAAAAATTTTGCAGAAAGTAATTAGTTTCAGCTAAAACCTGATTGAAGTTGGAAGGATATTGTGTGCTTCTGGATCTCTATCCCTTTCTGAAAGTGAGCATGCCTGGGTGTGCGAGATTTATTGATTTGAAAGTAATTTTGATTTATGCACGACTGTAGCTTATTTGGAACTGAAGCAGTTACAAGGTGTGTAGTCACACACTGTCCACTGTCACACTGGGTAAAGGAGCACTGTAACGGTGGGTAGTGTGTGACTACACTCCTTTATCCAGTGTGACAGTTTGACTGTGCATGACACAGCCTCATACATAGTGGGACAGAGTGTGACATGCCATGTATCCATTGTAACAATGGGCAGTGTGTGACTATATTCCCAGTGTGACAGTGGGCAGTGTGTGACAAAATTCGCAGTGTGACCGTGGACAGTGTGTGACTATATTCCCAGTGTGACAGTGAGCAGTGTGTAACTGTATTCCCAGTGTGACAGTGGGCAGTGTGTGACTGTATTCCCAGTGTAACAGTGGGCATTGTGTGACTGTATTCCTAGTGTGACAGTGGGCAGTGTGTGATTATATTCCCAGTGTGACAGTGGGCAGTGTGTGACTGTATTCCCAGTGTGACAGTGGGCATTGTGTGACTGTATTCCCAGTGTGACAGTGAGCAGTGTGTGACTATATTCCCAGTCTAACAGTGGGCAGTGTGTGACTGTATTCCCAGTGTAACAGTGGGCAGTGTGTGACTGTATTCCTAGTGTGACAGTGGGCAGTGTGTGACTATATTCCCAGTGTGACAGTGGGCAGTGTGTGACTGTATTCCCAGTGTGACAGTGGGCATTGTGTGACTGTATTCCTAGTGTGACAGTGGGCAGTGTGTGACGATATTACACTATATTGTGACTATATTGTGACTATTATTATAAGAAAGATGTGGAGGCATTGGAGAGGGTACAGAGGAGGTTTACCAGGATGTTGCCTGGAATGGAAGGCAGGTCTTCTGAAGAGAGGCTGAGGGATTTGAAGTTGTTTTCGTTAGAAAGAAGGTGGCTAAGAGGAGACCTTATTGAAACATATAAGATGATTAGAGATTTAGAAAGGGTGGACAGTGATAGCCTTTTTCCTAGGATGGAGAAAGCTAGCACGAGGGGACATAGCTTTAAATTAAGGGGTGATAGTTATAGGACGGCTATCAGAGGTAGGTTCTTTACCCAGAGGGTGATAAGGGTATGGAATGCCCTGCCTGCGGCATTGTAGATGCGCCAAGTTTGGTGCTGTTTAAGAGGTTAGTAGATAAGTTTATGGCCACAAAGGGAATGGTTTAGGTTAGAGGGTCATTGCTTTTTCCTAATTGGTCGGCGCAAAATCGAAGGCCGAAGGGCCTGTTCTGCGCTGTAATGTTCTATGTTCTATATTCCCAGTGTGACAATGGTCAGTGTGTGACTATATTCCCAGTGTGACAGTGGGCAGTGTGTGACTATATTCCCAGTGTGACAGTGGGCAGTGTGTGACAAAATTCGCAGTGTGACCGTGGACAGTGTGTGACTATATTCCCAGTGTGACCGTGGGCAGTGTGTGACTACATTCCCAGTGTGACAATGGGCAGTGTGTGACTATATTCCCAGTGTGACTGTGGACAGTGTGTGACAAAATTCCCAGTGTGACCATAGACAGAGTGTGATTATATTCCAAATGTGACAGTGGGCAGTGTGTGACTATATTCCCAGTGTGACCGTGGACAGTGTGTGACTGTATTCCCAGTGTGACAGTGGGCAGTGTGAGATTACATTCCCAGTGTGACAGGGGGCAGTGTGTGACTGTATTCCCAGTGTGAAAGTCAGCAATGTGTGACTATATAACCAGTGTGGCTGTGGACAGTGTGTGACTTATATTCCCAGTGTGACAGTGGGCAGTGAGTGACTATATTCCCAGTGTGACCATGGACAGTGTGTGACTATATTCCCAGTGTGACCGTGGACAGTGTGTGACTATATTCCCAGTGTGACCGTGGACAGTGTGTGACTATATTCCCAGTGTGACAGTGGGCAGTGTGTGACTATATTCCCAGTGTGACCGTGACAGTGTGTGACTATATTCCCAGTGTGACCGTGACAGTGTGTGACTATATTCCCAGTGTGACGGGTACAGTGTGTGACTATATTCCCAGTGCGACCGTGTACAGTGTGTGACTATATTCCCAGTGTGACCGTGGACATTGTGTGACTATATTCCCAGTGTGACCGTGGACAGTGTGTGACTATATTCCCAGTGTGACCGTGTACAGTGTGTGAATATATTCCCAGTGTGACAGTGGGCAGTGTTTGACTATATTCCCAGTGTGACCGTAGACAGTGTGCGACTATATTCCAGGTGTGACCGTGTGCAGTGCGTGACTATATTCCCAGTATGACAGTGGGCAGTGTGTGACTTATATTCCCAGTGTGACAGTGGGCAGTGTGTGACTATATTCCCAGTGTGACCGTGGACAGTGTGTAAACTATATTCCCAGTGTGACCGTGGACAGTTTGTGACTATATTCCCAGTGTGACAGTGGGCAGGGTGTGACTATATTCCCAGTGTGACCGTGGACAGTGTGTGACTATACTCCCAGTGTGACCGTGGACAATTTGTGACTATATTTTCAGTGTAACTGTGGACAGTGTGTGACTATATTCCCAGTGTGACCGTGGACATTGTGTGACTATATTCCCAGTGTGACAGTGGGCAGTGTGTGACTAAGTTCCCAGTGTGATCGTGGACAGTGTGTGACTACATTCCCAGTGTGACCGTGGACAGTGTGTGACTATATTCCCAGTGTGACCGTGGACAGTTTGTGACTATATTTCCAGTGTAACTGTGGACAGTTTGTGACTATATTCCCAGTGTGACAGTGGGCAGTGTGTGACTATATTCCCGTGTGACCGTGGACAGTGTGTGACTATACTCCCAGTGTGACTGTGGACAATTTGTGACTATATTTCCAGTCTAACTGTGGACAGTGAGTGACTATATTCCCAGTGTGAATGTGGACAGTGTATGACTATATTTCCAGTGTGACAGTGGACAGTGTGTGACTATATTCCCAGTGTGACCGTGGACAGTGTGTGACTATATTCCAGTGTGACCGTGGACAGTGTGTAAACTATATTCCCAGTGTGACCGTGGACAGTTCATGACTATATTCCCAGTGTGACAGTGGGCAGGGTGTGACTATATTCCCAGTGTGACCGTGGACAGTTTGTGACTATACTGCCAGTGTGACCGTGGACAATTTGTGACTATATTTTCAGTGTAACTGTGGACAGTGTGTGACTATATTCCCAGTGTGACCGTGGACATTGTGTGACTATATTCCCAGTGTGACCGTGTACAGTGTGTGAATATATTCCCAGTGTGACAGTGGGCAG
Source organism: Sphyrna mokarran (assembly GCA_024679065.1). Lineage (NCBI taxonomy): Eukaryota > Metazoa > Chordata > Chondrichthyes > Carcharhiniformes > Carcharhinidae > Sphyrna > Sphyrna mokarran. Next base: position 89,492,618 of record JAGIQG010000012.1, read on the forward strand.
TGTTTGACTATATTCCCAGTGTGACCGTAGACAGTGTGCGACTATATTCCAGGTGTGACCGTGTACAGTGCGTGACTATATTCCCAGTATGACAGTGGGCAGTGTGTGACTTATATTCCCAGTGTGACAGTGGGCAGTGTGTGACTATATTCCCAGTGTGACCGTGGACAGTGTTTAACTATATTCCCAGTGTGACCGTGGGCAGTGTGTGACTATATTCCCAGTGTGACAGTGGACAGTGTGTGACTATATTCCCAGTGTGACAGTGGACAGTGTGTGACTATATTCCCAGTGTGACAGTGGACAGTGTGTGACTATATTCCCAGTGTGACCGTGGACAGTGTTAGACTATATTCCCAGTATGACAGTGGACAGTGTGTGACTATATTCCCAGTGTGACCGTGGACAGTGTGTGACTATATTCCCAGTATGACAGTGGGCAGTGTGTGACAATATTCCCAGTGTGACCGTGGACAGTGTGTGACTATATTCCCAAGCGTGACCATGTACAGTGTGTGACTATATTCCCAGTATGACAGTGGACAGTGTGTGACTATATTCCCAGTGTGACAGTGGACAGTGTGTGACTATATTCCCAGTGTGACCGTGGACATTGTGTGACTATATTCCCAGTGTGACCGTGGACAGTGTGTGACTATATTCCCAGTGTGACCGTAGACGGTGTGTGACTATATTCCCAGTGTGACCGTGGACAGTGTGTGACTATATTCCCAGTGTGACCGTGGACAGTGTGTGACTATATTCCCAGTGTGACCGTGTACAGTGTGTGACTATATTCCCAGTGTGACAGTGTACAGTGTGTGACTATACTCCCAGTGTGACAGTGGGCAGTGTGTGACTATATTCCCAGTGTGACCGTGGACAGTGTGTGACTATATTCCCAGTGTGACCGTGTACAGTGTGTGACTATATTCCCAGTATGACAGTGGGCAGTGTGTGATTTATATTCCCAGTGTGACAGTGGGCAGTGTGTGACTATGTTCCCAGTGTGATCGTGGACAGTGTGTGACTACATTCCCAGTGTGACCGTGGACAGTGTGTGACTATATTCCCAGTGTGACCGTGGACAGTTTGTGACTATATTTCCAGTGTAACTGTGGACAGTTTGTGACTATATTCCCAGTGTGACAGTGGGCAGTGTGTGACTATATTCCCAGTGTGACAGTGGACAGTGTATGACTATATTCCCAGTGTGACAGTGGACAGTGTGTGACTATATTCCCAGTGTGACCGTGGACAGCGTGTGACTATATTCCCAGTGTGACCGTGGACAGTGTGTAAACTATATTCCCAGTGTGACCGTGGACAGCTTGTGACTATATTCCCAGTGTGACAGTGGGCAGGGTGTGACTATATTCCCAGTGTGACCGTGGACAGTTTGTGACTATACTGCCAGTGTGACCGTGGACAATTTGTGACTATATTTTCAGTGTAACTGTGGACAGTGTGTGACTATATTCCCAGTGTGACCGTGGACATTGTGTGACTATATTCCCAGTGTGACCGTGGACAGTGTGTGACTATATTCCCAGTGTGACCGTGTACAGTGTGTGAATATATTCCCAGTGTGACAGTGGGCAGTGTTTGACTATATTCCCAGTGTGACCGTAGACAGTGTGCGACTATATTCCAGGTGTGACCGTGTACAGTGCGTGACTATATTCCCAGTATGACAGTGGGCAGTGTGTGACTTATATTCCCAGTGTGACAGTGGGCAGTGTGTGACTATATTCCCAGTGTGACCGTGGACAGTGTGTAAACTATATTCCAAGTGTGACCGTGGACAGTGTATGACTATATTCCCAGTGTGACAGTGGGCAGTGTGTGACTATATTCCCAGTGTGACAGTGGACAGTGTGTGACTATATTCCCAGTGTGACAGTGGGCATTGTGTGACTATATTCCCAGTGTGACCGTGGACAGTGTGTGACTATATTCCCAGTGTGACTGTGGACAGTGTTAGACTATATTCCCACTATGACAGTGGACAGTGTGTGACTATATTCCCAGTGTGACCGTGGACAGTGTGTGACTATATTCCCAGTATGACAGTGGGCAGTGTGTGACAATATTCCCAGTGTGACCGTGGACAGTGTGTGACTATATTCCCAAGCGTGACCATGTACAGTGTGTGACTATATTCCCAGTATGACAGTGGGCAGTGTGTGACTTATATTCCCAGTGTGACAGTGGACAGTGTGTGACTATATTCCCAGTGTGACCGTGGACATTCTGTGACTATATTCCCACTGTGACCGTGGACAGTGTGTGACTATATTCCCAGTGTGACCGTAGACGGTGTGTGACTATATTCCCAGTGTGACCGTGGACAGTGTGTGACTATATTCCCAGTGTGACCGTGTACAGTGTGTGACTATATTCCCAGTGTGACCGCGTACAGTGTGTGACTATATTCCCAGTGTGACAGTGGGCAGTGTGTGACTATATTCCCAGTGTGACCGTGGACAGTTTGTGACTATATTCCCATTGTGACCGTGTACAGTGTGTGACTATATTCCCAGTATGACAGTGGGCAGTGTGTGATTTATATTCCCAGTGTGACAGTGGGCAGTGTGTGACTATATTCCCAGTGTGTTCGTGGCGTGTGTGACTACATTCCAGTGTGACCGTGGACAGTGTGTGACTATATTCCCAGTGTGACCGTGGACAGTTTGTGACTATATTTCCAGTGTAACTGTGGACAGTTTGTGACTATATTCCCAGTGTGACAGTGGGCAGTGTGTGACTATATTCCCAGTGTGACAGTGGGCAGTGTGTGACCACATTCCCGTGTGACCGTGGACAGTGTTTGACTATATTCCCAGTGTGACAGTGGACAGTGTGTGACTATATTCCCAGTGTGACCGTGGACAGTGTATGACTATATTCCCAGTGTGACAGTGGGCAGTGTGTGACTATATTCCCAGTGTGACCCTGGACAGTGTGTTACTATATTCCCGTGTGACCGTGGACAGTGTGTGACTATATTCCCAGTGTGACAGTGGACAGTGTGTGACTATATTCCCAGTGTGACGGTGGACAGTGTGTGACTATATTCCCAGTGTGACCGTGGACAGTGTTTGACTATATTCCCAGTGTGACAGTGGACAGTGTGTGACTATATTCCCAGTGTGACCGTGGACAGTGTGTGACTATATTCCCAGTGTGACAGTGGGCAGTGTGTGACTATATTCCCAGTGTGACCGTGGACAGTGTGTGACTATATTCCCAGTATGACAGTGGGCAGTGTGTGACTTATATTCCCAGTGTGACAGTCGGCAGTGTGTGACTATATTCCAAGTGTCACCGTGGACAGTGGGTCACTATATTCCCAGTGTGACAGTGGGCAGTGTGTGACTATATTCCCAGTGTGACCGTGGACAGTGTGTGACTATATTCCCAGTGTGACCATGGACAGTGTGTGACTATATTCCCAGTGTGACAGTGGACAGTGTGTGACTATATTCCCAGTGTGACCGTGGACAGTGTTGACTATATTCCCAGTGTGACAGTGGCAGTGTGTGACTATATTCCCAGTGTGACCGTGTACAGTGTGTGACTATATTCCCAGTGTGACCGTGTACAGTGTGTGACTATATTCCCAGTGTGACAGTGGGCAGTGTGTGACTATATTCCCAGTGTGACCGTGGACAGTGTGTGACTATATTCCCAGTGTGACCGTGGACAGTGTGTGACTATATTCCCAGTGTGACCGTGGACAGTGTGTGACTATATTCCCAGTGTGACAGTGGACAGTGTGTGACTATATTCCCAGTGTGACCGTGGACAGTATTGTGACTATATTCCAGTTACGTGGCAGTTGTGATATATTCCCAGTGTGACAGTGGGCAGTGTGTGACTATATTCCCAGTGTGACAGTGGGCAGTGTGTGACCACATTCCCGTGTGACCGTGGACAGTGTTTGACTATATTCCCAGTGTGACCGTTTACAGCGTATGACTATATTCCTAATGTGACAGTGGGCAGTGTGTGACTATATTCCCATTGTGACCGTGGACAGTGTTTGACTATATTCCCAGTGTGACCCTGGGCAGTGTGTTACTATATTCCCGTGTGACCGTGGACAGTGTGTGACTATATTCCCAGTGTGACAGTGGACAGTGTGTGACTATATTCCCAGTGTGACGGTGGACAGTGTGTGACTGTATTCCCAGTGTGACCGTGGACAGTGTTAGACTATATTCCCAGTATGACAGTGGACAGTGTGTGACTATATTCCCAGTGTGACCGTGGACAGTGTGTGACTATATTCCCAGTGTGACAGTGGGCATTGTGTGACTATTTTCCCAGTGTGACCGTGGACAGTGTGTGACTATATTCCCAGTGTGTCCGTGTACAGTGTGTGACTATATTCCCAGTATGACAGAGGGCAGTGTGTGACTTATATTCTCAGTGTGACAGTCGGCAGTGTGTGACTATATTCCAAGTGTCACCGTGGACAGTGGGTCACTATATTTCCAGTGTGACAGTGGGCAGTGCGTGACTATATTCCCAGTGTGACCGTGGACAGTGTGTGACTATATTCCCAGTGTGACCGTGGACAGTGTGTGACTATAGTCCCAGTGTGACCGTGGACAGTGTGTGACTATATTCTCAGTGTGACCGTGGACAGTGTGTGACTATATTCCCAGTGTGACTGTGTACAGTGTGTGACTATATTCCCAGTATAACAGTGGGCAGTGTGTGACTCATATTCCCATTGTGACAGTGGGCTGTGTGTGACTATATTCCCAGTTTGACCGTGGACAGTGTGTGACTATATTCCCAGTGTGACCGTGGACAGTGTGTGACTATATTCCCAGTGTGACAGTGGGCAGTGTGTGACTATGTTCCCAGTGTGACTTTGGACAGTGTTTGACTATATTCCCAGTTTGACCGTGTACAGTGTGGGACTATAATCCCAGTTTGACTGTGTACAGTGTGTGACTGTATTCCCAGTGTGACCGTGGACAGTGTGTGAATATATTCCCAGTGTGACCGTGTACAGTGTGTGACTATATTCCCAGTGTGACAGTTGGCAGTGTGTGACTATGTTCCCAGTGTGACCGTGAACAGTGTGTGACTATATTCCCAGTGTGACCTTGTAGAGTGTGTGACTATATTCCCAGTATGACAGTGGGCAGTGTGTGACTTATATTCCCAGTGTGACAGTGGGCAGTGTGTGACCACATTCCCGTGTGACCGTGGACAGTGTGTGAATATATTCCCAGTGTGACAGTGGCCAGTGTGTGACTATATTCCCAGTGTGACCGTGGACCGTGTGTGACTATATTCCCAGTGTGACCGTGGACAGCGTATGACTATATTCCCATTGTGACATTGGGCAGTGTGTGACTATATTCCCAGTGTGACAGTGGGAAGTGTGTGACTATATTCCCAGCGTGACAGAGGACAGTGTGTGACTATATTCCCTGTGTGACAGTGGGCATTGTGTGTCTATATTCCCAGTGTGACCGTGGACAGTGTGTGACTATATTCTCAGTGTGACCGTGTACAGTGTGTGACTATATTCCCAGTGCGACAGTGGGAAGTGTGTGACTATATTCCCAGTGTGACCGTGTACAATGTGTGACTATATTCCCAGCGTGACAGTAGGCAGTGTGTGACTATATTCCCAGTGTGACCGTGGACAGTGTGTGACTATATTCCCGTGTTACCGTGGACAGTGGGTGACTATATTCCCAGTGTGACAGTGGACAGTGTGTGACTATATGCCCAGTGTGACCATGGACAGTGTGTGACTATATTCCCACTGTGACCATGGACACTGTAGGACTATATTCCCAGTGTGACAGTGGGCAGTGTGTCACTATATTCCCAGTGTGACAGTGGACAGTGTGTGACTATATTCCCAGTGTGACCGTGGACACTGTGTGACTATATTCCCAGTGTGACCGTGTACAGTGTGTGACTATATTCCCAGTATGACAGTGGGCAGTGTGTGACTTATATTCCCAGTGTGACAGTGGACAGTGTGTGACTATATGCCCAGTGTGACCGTGGACATTGTGTGACTATATTCCCAGTGTGACCGTGGACAGTGTATGACTATATTCCCAGTGTGACAGTGGGCAGTGTGTGACTATATTCCCAGTGTGACCGTGGACAGTGTATGACTATATTCCCATTGTGACAGTGGGCAGTGTGTGACTATATTCCCAGTGTGACAGAGGGAAGTGTGTGACTATATTCCGAGTGTGACCGTGGACCGTGTCTGACTATATTTCCAGTGTACCTGTGGACAGTTTGTGAATATATTCACAGTGTGACAGTGGGCAGTGTGTGACTATATTCCCGTGTGACCGTGGAGAGTGTGTTACTATTTTCCCAGCGTGACAGTGGACAGTGTGTGACTATATTCCCTGTGTGACAGTGGTCATTGTGTGTCTATATTCCCAGTGTGACCGTGGACAGTGTGTGACTATATTCCCAGTGTGACCGTGTACAGTGTGTGACTATATTCCCAGTGTGACCGTGGACAGTGTGTGACTATATTCCCAGTGTGACAGTGGGCAGTGTGTGACTATATTCCCAGTGTGACCGTGGCATGTGTGACTATTCCCAGTGTGACAGTGGGCTGTGTGACTATATTCCCAGGTGACCGTGGCAGTGTGTGACTATTTACCAGTGTGACCGTGTACAGTGTGTGACTATATTCCCAGTATGACAGTGGGCAGTGTGTGACTATATTCCCAGTGTGACAGTGGGCAGTGTGTGACTATATTCCCAGTGTGACCGTGGACAGTGTGTGACTATATTCCAGTGTGACTTGGCGTGTGACTATATTCCCAGTGTGACGTGGACAGTGTGTGACTATATTCCCAGTGTGACCGTGGACAGTGTGTGACTATATTCCCAGTGCGACCGTGGACAGTGTGTGACTATATTCCCAGTGTGTCCGTGTACAGTGTGTGACTATATTCCCAGTATGACAGTGGGCAGTGTGTGACTATATTCCTAGTGTGACAGTGGGCAGTGTGTGACCACATTCCCAGTGTGACAGTGGACAGTGTGTGACTATATTCCCAGTGTGACCATGGACAGTGTGTGACTATATTCGCAGTGTGACCGTGGACAGTGTATGACTATATTCCCATTGTGACAGTGGACAGTGTGTGACTATATTCCCAGTGTGACCGTGGGCAGTGTGTGACTATATTCCCAGTATGACAGTGGACAGTGTGTGACTATATTCCCAGTGTGACCGTGGACAGTGTGTGACTATATTCCCAGTGTGACAGTGGGCAGTGTGTGTCTATATTCCCAGTGTGACCGTGGACAGTGTGTGACTATATTCCCAGTGTGACCATGGACAGTGTGTGACTATATTCCCAGTGTGACCATGGACAGTTTGTGACTATATTCCCAGTGTGACCATGGACAGTTTGTGACTATATTCCCAGTGTGACCGTGGACTGTGTGTGACTATATTCCCAGTATGACAGTGGACAGTGTGTGACTATATTCCCAGTGTGACAGTGGGCAGTGTGTGACTATATTCCCAGTATGATAGTGGACAGTGTGTGACTATATTCCCAGTGTGACAGTGGGCAGTGTGTGACTATATTCCCAGTATGACAGTGGACAGTGTGTGACTATATTCCCAGTGTGACCGTGGACAGTGTGTGACTATATTCCCAGTGTGACCGTGTACAGTGTGTGACTATATTCCCAGTATGACAGTGGGCAGTGTGTGACTTATATTCCCAGTGTGACAGTGGACAGTGTGTGACTATATGCCCAGTGTGACCGTGGACAGTGTGTGACTATATTCCCAGTGTGACCGTGGACAGTGTATGACTATATTCCCAGTGTGACAGTGGGCAGTGTGTGACTATATTCCCAGTGTGACCGTGGACAGTGTATGACTATATTCCCATTGTGACAGTGGGCAGTGTGTGACTATATTCCCAGTGTGACAGAGGGAAGTGTGTGACTATATTCCGAGTGTGACCGTGGACCGTGTCTGACTATATTTCCAGTGTACCTGTGGACAGTTTGTGACTATATTCACAGTGTGACAGTGGGCAGTGTGTGACTATATTCCCGTGTGACCGTGGAGAGTGTGTTACTATTTTCCCAGCGTGACAGTGGACAGTGTGTGACTATATTCCCTGTGTGACAGTGGTCATTGTGTGTCTATATTCCCAGTGTGACCGTGGACAGTGTGTGACTATATTCCCAGTGTGACCGTGTACAGTGTGTGACTATATTCCCAGTGTGACCGTGGACAGTGTATGACTATATTCCCAGTGTGACCGTGGACAGTGTGTGACTATTCCCAATGTGACAGTGGGCATTGTGTGACTATATTCCCAGTGTGACCGTGGACAGTGTGTGACTATATTACCAGTGTGACCGTGTACAGTGTGTGACTATATTCCCAGTATGACAGTGGGCCGTGTGTGACTAAATTCCCAGTGTGACAGTGGGCAGTGTGTGACTATATTCCCAGTGTGACCGTGGACAGTGTGTGACTATATTCCCAGTGTGACATTGGACAGTGTGTGACTATATTCCCAGTGTGACCGTGGACAGTGTGTGACTATATTCCCAGTGTGACAGTGGACATGTGTGACTATATTCCCAGTGCGACCGTGGACAGTGTGTGACTATATTCCCAGTGTGTCCGTGTACAGTGTGTGACTATATTCCCAGTATGACAGTGGGCAGTGTGTGACTATATTCCTAGTGTGACAGTGGGCAGTGTGTGACCACATTCCCAGTGTGACAGTGGACAGTGTGTGACTATATTCCCAGTGTGACCATGGACAGTGTGTGACTATATTCGCAGTGTGACCGTGGACAGTGTATGACTATATTCCCATTGTGACAGTGGACAGTGTGTGACTATATTCCCAGTGTGACCGTGGGCAGTGTGTGACTATATTCCCAGTATGACAGTGGACAGTGTGTGACTATATTCCCAGTGTGACCGTGGACAGTGTGTGACTATATTCCCAGTGTGACAGTGGGCAGTGTGTGTCTATATTCCCAGTGTGACCGTGGACAGTGTGTGACTATATTCCCAGTGTGACCATGGACAGTGTGTGACTATATTCCCAGTGTGACCATGGACAGTTTGTGACTATATTCCCAGTGTGACCATGGACAGTTTGTGACTATATTCCCAGTGTGACCGTGGACTGTGTGTGACTATATTCCCAGTGTGACAGTGGACAGTGTGTGACTATATTCCCAGTGTGACAGTGGGCAGTGTGTGACTATATTCCCGTATGACAGTGGACAGTGTGTGACTATATTCCCAGTGTGACAGTGGACAGTGTGTGACTATATTCCCAGTATGACAGTGGACAGTGTGTGACTATATTCCCAGTGTGACCGTGGACAGTGTGTGACTATATTCCCAGTGTGACAGTGGGCAGTGTGTGACTATATTCCCAGTGTGACCGTGGACAGTGTGTGACCACATTCCCGTGTGACCGTGGACAGTGTGTGACTATATTCCCAGTGTGACCGTGGACAGTGTGTGACTATATTCCCAGTGTGACCATGGACAGTGTGTGACTATATTCCCAGTGTGACCGTGGACTGTGTGTGACTATATTTCCAGTGTGACAGTATTACCCATGTTACTGTCGATCTCTCAGGAGTCAGGATTGCTAAGCTCTGCTGTGTTGAATTTTATTGATCTGAAATGAAAGCACCTTTTGTTCTTGTGTCCTGAGGGATGTGTCCGTGATGTAGAAGGAGGATGTGCGATGTTTGTAACCGAGTGATTGAGTTGTTTGCTAAACGCGATCATGCTTAACTGCTGGAATTTTAATCTGCAGCACGCCTCTGGTCTCGGTGTGATTGCATCTCACTAACACCATTCAGTGTTCTGATTTACCCCTCTTCCTGAAGCTTTTGTGGTTCACACTCCAGCGGGTCTGAGAGAAACAGAGTTAACATTTTAGATCTTTCATTAGCCTTTCATTCAGAACTGTCATCCTTAGATTTGCAGTCAGAGCTGGATTGGCTGGAGCTTCAGAGCTGGGGCCTCACTTATTTACATTCTCTATCAATGACTAAAATACAGAGATTGCATGCATTTGTAACCAACTTTGTTTGTTTGGCAAGGGGGATGTCCTTTGAGGAGAGATTGAGCAGAAAGGATTTATATTCTCTGGAAGTTAGAAGAATGAGAGGTGATTTTATTGAAACCCAAGATTCTGAAGTGGTTTTGACCGGTAGATGTGAAAGGCTAATGAATAAGGGGTTGATAGTTTCAATTTATAAGGAGAAATTTCTTCATTCAGAGGTGTTCTCTCAAGAGTTGCATTTGCGTCATCATTAAGTATATTCAAGACTGCCATTAAGAGATTTTTGGATTCTCAGAGAATCCAGGAATATAAGAATGAGGCAGGAAAGTGGAGTTGAAGCCAGAGATTAGCTATGATTACATTAAGGGCAGGGCACACCTTGGAGCAGGATGATATATTGCTGCTACTACTTATATTATTTCTCCCCAGCCTCCATCTTCTCTCTTTCTTTCTCTGTAACTTCCTTGATCTATTTCCTGCTCTTTCCCACTTTCTGTCTGTTTCTTTTTTCTGCCTCTTCCCTTCACAATGTGGAATCCACTCCACCCAAGGCTTGACACTGTGTCCAGTGTGGAACTGTCCTCTTTCATACCTGGCCATTGTCCAGCAGCCTGTGTATAAAATGAGTTGAGTATGTTACTAATCGCATGACCCAAGGCCGTGGGGCAGAGCAGGAAATTGATAATTGCACCCATTAAATGCAGGAGCCAAGTGTGTGATGGGAACTGTATCTAGCCTTTGATTAAATACCTAAGGCTGCTGAAACAAAGTGTTGCAGGCAGCAGGAAGGCTTGCTGCCTGTCTGCACTCTGAACTCTGGACCTAACATATTCCAGAATTACCACACCAATAAACAATTCATTATAGATTTGTATTCGCGCAGTTAGCAGAATCATCAAACTGTGCAGTGCTTGACCTCAGAAGCCTTTTCATTAATCATTATTGCCAAAAACACCCATTTCCCCAGGACTCTGTACCTCAGGCACATCTGTTCCACATTGCTCAAATCCCCCTTTTTTCTTCCATTCCCTTCTCCAATGAAATCTCTTTCATAGGTGCCACGGCAACGCAGTGGGTTAGCTCTGCTGCCTCACATGCCAGGGTCCCGGGTTTGATTCCCAGTTTGGGTCACTGTCTGTGTGGAGTCTGTATGTTCTCCCCATGTTGTGTGTGTTTCCTGTGGGTGCTCTGGTTTGCTTCCACAGTCTGAAAGACGTTGATTAGATGTATTGGCCATGCTAAATTCTCCCTCCACGTATCTGAACAGGTGATGGAGTGTGTCAACTAGGGGATTTTCACAGTAACTCAATTGCAGTGTTAATGAAAGCCTACTTGTGACACAAATAAATAGAATTTTAATTTATTCTTGAATGTTCATATTGTTTCTTCCTCAACCACTCATCCTGGAAATGAAACCCACAGCCTCACAGCTCTGTGTGAAGAAGTTTCTCCTGCTCTCTGTAAGAACTCCCTGATATTTAGTTTTGTATCTGTGATGCCTTACCCTTGAAACCTTCAACAACTGGAAACAGTCAGTTTCTGCCTAACTTGCATTGTCCTGAGACAAATTTGCACACTTTGATTTAAGCTAATATTTCCTTCCTCATTGTCCAACCCATCGCCCCACACCTTGCTGCAAGATGGTAAGGGTATGGAATGTCCTGCCTGCTGCAGTTGTAGATGCGCCAAGTTTGGTGGTGTTTAATAAGTTAGTAGATAAGTTTATGGACAAAAAGGGAATGGTTTAGGTTAGAGGGTCATTGCTTTCTCCTAATTGATCGGCGCAACATCGAAGGCCAAAGGGCCTATTCTGCGCTGTAATGTTCTATGTTTATTTGTTGTTGGCCTACTGCCCACTTCATTTATGATGTGGAGATATCAGTGTTAGATAATCCAGAAGGGACCCCAGGGCCTATGAGGAGGGATGGGTGGGTAACAGATAGGAAGTTGAAAAAGAAAAGGAGTCACGGCACTAAGGTCACCCCAGAGGAGGCATCCCAGAACATCAAGGGTAGGGCAACAGCTGAGGTAGAGAGTGCAAGGGAGGGGGATCTAAATGCCCCGGAGGACGGTAGGAGTGAGGGATGTGAGATAGTGGTGGGGGATGAGAAGATCAAGGGGATCGACAGGCGGTTCTGTGGGCAAAAGCGGGACTCCAGGATGGTAGTCTGCCTCCCTGGAGCAGGGGTCCAGGATGTTACGGAGAGGGTAGAGGGTATTTTGAAGGCTGGAGGGGCTAAGGCTGATGTAATAGTCCACGTGGGAGAGAAGGATGTAGGAACAAAGTGCAGGGGGGACATACGTAGGCAGTTCAGGGAGTTGGGGGCCCGGCTGAAGTGTAGGGCCTCCAGGGTGGCATTCTCTGAGCTGCTGCCGATGCCTGGGAATGACAGGGTTAGGAACAACGAGGTGCTCCAACTGAATGCGTGGTTGAGGGATTGGTGTAGGGTGGAGGGATTCAGATTCTTAAACCATTGGGAAGTCTTCAGGAGGGAGAGACATCTATACAAGAGGGACGGGGAACAGTTGTCTGGGAAGGGCACCCATATTTTAGCTGGGAGGTTAGCTGGAGTGTTTCGGCAGGGTTTGAACTAATATGGAGGGGAGGTGGGGAGATAGAGGGAACTGGGAGTGGGAGAGAGATTGGTGACAGGGTAACTCCAGAGAGTAGGAGGGAAGATCAGAGAGTGCCTGAGGGCCTTCAGTGCATGTGCTTTAATGCGAGGAGTGTGACTGGCAAAACAGATGAACTGAAGGCAATAATGTTCGAGAGGAAGTTAGAAGTGGTGGCGGTGACTGACACGTGGCTAAAGGAAGGGCAGGACTGGCAATTGAATATTCCGGGGTATAAGTGTTTTAGGCATGATAGAGGTGGTTTGAGGAGAGGAGGGGGAGTGGCGTTATTAGTTAAGGATCACATCATAGCAGTGCAGAAGGAGGGCGGTATGGCTGAGTTAGGAATTGAGTCACTATAGAACATAGAACATAGAACAATACAGCACAGAACAGGCCCTTCGGCCTTCGATGTTGTGCCGACCAAAAATATGGGTGGAGTTGAGGAATAGGAAGGGAGAGGTTACTATGTTGGGTGTGTACTACAGACCGCCCAACAGTCCGCGTGCCGTGGAAGAAGGGATATGTAAGGAAATTTTAGATAAATGTAGGAAGAATAGGGTAGTTGTAATGGGAGATTTGAATTTCCCTGGGGTAGATTGGAAGGTGCCGAGAGCGGAAGGTGCGGACGGGGAGGAATTTGTACAGTGTGTTTTAGAAGGTCCTTGGAGCAGTATGTGGATAGCCCGAGTAGAGAGGGGGCTATACTAGATCTGGTTCTGGGGAATGAGCCAGGACAGGTGGTTGACGTTGTAGTAGGAGAGCATGTGTCTAATAGTGACCACAACTCTGTCTGCTTTAGGGTGAAGTTATATGGAAAAAGATGAAGACTGCCCTAAGGGGAGGGTGTTAAACTGGGGGAGGGCTAGATATAGCCAGATTAGTCAGGATCTTAGGGATACCGACTGGGATAAGCTGTTCGAGGGTAGGTCGACGCTGCACGTGTGGGAGTCTTTCAAGAGAAAACTAAAATTTTTGCAGGAAAGACACGTGCCGGTAAGGAGGAAGGATGGGAAGGGTAGGATTAGAGAACCGTGGGTTACTAAGGATGTTGAGGACTTGGTCAGGAAGAAGCGGGAGGCGTACGTTAGATCCAGGCAATTGGGGACAGAGGCAGCGCTTGAAAAATATAGAGAGTGTAGACGGGATCTTAAAAGGGGTGTCAGAAAGGCAAAAAGGGGCCACGAAATGGCTTTGGCAGATAGGATTAAGGAAAATCCTAAGGCATTTTACTCCTATGTAAGGAGCAAAAGGATGGTTAGAAGGAAGATTGGACCTCTCAGGGACAAAGGAGGGGAACTATGCTTAGAGCCTGAGGGAATGGGGGAGATCCTGAATGAATACTTTGCGTCAGTATTCACGCGGGAGAGAGGCCTGATGTCTGATGCCGGCTTTGAGGAATTTGAGGACCCGTTAAAGGAAATAATCATTACGAGGGACGAAGTGTTGGGGCTTTTAGGTAGCATAAAGACTTATAAAGCTCCGGGGCCTGATGGTATTTATCCCAGGCTGCTAAGGGAGGTGAGAGATGACATTGCTGGGCCTCTGACGCAAATCTTTGTCTCTTCTTTGGACACAGGTGAGGTCCCAGAGGACTGGAGGATTGCAAATGTAGTACCGTTGTTTAAAAAGGGTCAGAGGGATAACCCAGGGAACTATAGGCCGGTGAGCTTGACTTCAGTTATAGGTAAGCTAATGGAGAGGATCCTCAGGGACAGGATGTATGAGCATCTGGAGCGCTGCGATCTGATCAGGGATACGCAGCATGGCTTCGTTAAGGGGAGGTCGTGCCTTACGAATCTAGTGGAATTTTTTGAAGAGGTGACAAAAACGGTTGATGAAGGACAAGCCGTTGATGTCATCTACATGGATTTCAGCAAGGCGTTTGACAAGGTTCCCCATGGTAGGCTGATAAAAAAGGTGAAGGCGCATGGGATACAGGGCCAGGTATGTAGATGGGTTGAGAACTGGCTTGGGAGGAGGAGACAGCGGGTAGTAGGGGAAGGCTGTTTTTCCAACTGGAGGTCAGTCACTAGTGGTGTGCCACAGGGCTCAGTACTAGGACCTCTTCTATTTGTGATTTATATAAATGACTTGGAAGAGGGGGTAGGTGTTGTGATCAGCAAATTTGCTGATGACACTAAGATGCTTGGATTGGCGGGAACTGAGGAGCAGTGCCAGGCAATACAACAGGACATAGATAGGCTGGTAGAATGGGCAGATAGATGGCAAATGGAATTTAATCCGGATAAATGCGAGGTGATGCATTTTGGCCGGAATAATGTAGAGGGGAGTTATAGGATAAAAGGTAAAACTATCCGGAGTATAGAGACGCAGAGAGACCTGGGGGTGCAGGTTCACAAGTCTCTGAAGGTGTCAGTACAGGTGGAGAAAGTGATAAAGAAAGCGTATGGTATATTAGCCTTCATAGGAAGGGGTATAGAATACAAGAGTAGGAGTCTGATGTTGCAAGTGTATAGAACGTTGGTTAGGCCTCACTTGGAGTACTGCGTCCAGTTCTGGTCGCCGTACTACCGGAAGGATGTGGAGTCCCTGGAGAGAGTGCAGAGGAGATTTACCAGGATGCTGCCTGGTATGGAAGGGCTGTCTTACGAGGAAAGGTTGAACGAACTGGGGTTGTTTTCCCTTGAAAGACGTCGGCTGAGAGGGGATCTATTAGAGGTATATAAGATTATGAGGGGTATAGATAGAGTAAATGGTGGTAAGCTTTTTCCACCATTAGAATTGGATAGAACGAGGGGTCACGGCCTTAGGGTGAGGGGGGCTATGTATAAGACGAATATTAGAGGGCATTTTTTCACACAAAGGGTAGTGGGGGTGTGGAATGCACTGCCGAGTAAGGTGGTGGGAGCAGGCACGCTAGGGTTGTTTAAGGGTCTCTTGGACAGCCACATGAGCAGTCTGCAGATAGAGGGATATATGAGGACTGTTTAAATACTTTATTTGTTTCCACAGGCTATTCGGTCCACCTTGTTGACCAACAAGGTGCATGCATTCGGCAGGTCGTGCGAGGGCTGCTCTTGGATGTTAGTTCAGGAGTGGCCTAGTGCTTCACGTCGTTAGTGTATGCTTAAACTGGACCATCAGATGGGCAACATGACAGCTCAGAGACTATCGCTGTTGCTGTGCAGACACATGGATTTGGGCCTGTGTCTGCGGGAGTTTGCGCGTTCTCCCCTTGGTTGCGTGGGTTTTCTCCGGGTACTCTGGTTTCCTCCCACATCCCAAAAATGTTCTCTTAGGCTGATTGGGTAACAAATTGTCCTTATATTGGTCTCTATATGTCATTAAGACGTTAGGACGGCGGCACGGGCTTGTTGGGCCGAAGGGCCTGTTTCCTGTGCTGTGTTGTTCTTTGTTCTTTGTTCTTTGTGCCCACCCCTATAGAACAGTGAAAAATCTCACAACACCAGGTTAAAGTCAAAGAACAAAGAACAAAACAGCATGGGAAACAGGCCCATTGGCCCAACGAGCCCGCGCCGCCACCCTGATGTTCCCACCTCTACCCGTGATCCCTGTCGATGTTTATAGATCTATGGATTAAAAACCAAATTTGAGACAATTTAGGGAGAATTTGTTTTGCCAATTAGCCTAAGAGCACATCTTTGGGATGTGGGAGGAAACCGGAGCACCCGGAGAAAACCCACGCAAGCACGGGGAGAATGCGCAAACTCCGACAGACACAGGCCCAAATCCATGTATCTGCACAGCACAGCGATAGTCACTGAGCTGTCGTGTTGCCCATCAAATGGTCCAGGTCAAGCGTACACTAACGACGTGAAGCACTAGGATTCTCTCGAAAAAAATCCAAGAGCAGCCCTCTCACGACCCATCGCGTGTATGCCCCTTGTTAGACAACAAGGTGGACCAACGCACCTGTAGGATAAAAACAAGTACATCAATATCATCATCTATTTACACACTTCCCAGGGACTCCAAAGGCTCATGATCCTTATTTTAAATCAGTTTTCTATACCCTTCCATTCCCATTCTGTTCATGTGCCCATCTAAGTATTTCTTAAATAACTCCAGAGTACCTGCCTCCACCACTTTACTTGGCAGCGCATTCCATACCCCCACCACCCTCTGTGTGAAAAAACTCCCTCTAGCATTCAAATTATACCTTACCCCCCTCACCCAAAGCCCGTGACCCCTCGTGCTATTCGAGTCCATCCTAAGAAAAAGCTTAACCCTGTTTACTCTATCTATACCCCTCATAATCTTGTACACCTCTATCAGATCTCCTCTAAGTCTACGTCTTTCTAAGGAAAACAGTCCCAATTTGCCTAACCTCTCCTCGTAACTCAGACCTTCCATACCAGGCAGCATCCTGGTAAACCTCCTCTGCACTCTCTCCAGAGTCTCCACGTCCTTCCGGTAGTAAGGCGACCAGAACTGGACGCAGTATTCCAAATGAGGTCTAACCAGCGTTTTATACAACTGCAACATTAAAGGCCAGCTCTTGTACTCTATACCCCTTCCTATAAAGGCTAACATACTATATACTTTCTTCACAACCTTCTCCACTTGCTCTGCCACCTTCAGAGACTTGTTCACCTGCACCCCCAGGTCCCTCTGCGTTTCTATACTCTTAATAGGTCTACCCTTTATCATATACCTCCCCCTTACATTCTTTCTCCCGAAATGCATCACCTCACATTTATCAGGATCGAATTCCATCTGCCATCTATCTGCCCAAGCTACCAGCCTATGTCCTGCTGCATCACCTGACAATGCTCCTCCTTATACACAAGTCCAGCCATCTTTATATCGTCTGCAAACTTGCTGATCACTCCACTTACTCCCTCTTCCAAGTCATTTATATATATTACAAATAGAAGAGGTCCCAGTACCGAGCCCTGCGGCACACCACTAGTGACCAACCTCCAGCTAGAAAAACACCCTTCCACTATTACTCTCTGTCTCCTATTACCAAGCCAGTTACTTATCCATCTAGCTACCTGTCCTTGTATCCTATGAGCCTTGGCCTTTTCAACTCACCTCCCATGAGGGACTTTGTCAAACGCCTTACTGAAATCCATATAGACGACATCAATGGCTCGCCCTCCGTCCACCGTTTTCGTCACCTCCTCAAAATATTCTACCAGATTTGTAAGTCACGACCTCCCCTTAACAAAGCCATGCTGCGTATCCCTAATCAGATTGCAACACTCTAAGTACCTATACATCCTATCTCTAAGAATCCCCTCCAACAGCTTCTCTACCACTGACGTCAAACTCACCAGCCTATAATTCCCACGGTTATCCCTATAACCCTTTTTAAACAACGGTACAACATTAGCTATTCTCCAGTCCTCTGGGACCTCACCTGTGTCCAAAGAAAAGACAAAGATTTGCGTCAGAGGCCCAGCAATTTCACCTCGCACCTCCCTAAGCAGCTTGTGATAAATGCCATCAGGCCCCAGAGATTTATCAGTTTTAATGCTACCTAGAAGCTCTAACACTTTCTTCTTCAGTATGGATATTTCCCTCAACTGGTCCACAGCTCCCTCAGAGACAGGAGCTGTTAACAAGCCCTTCTCCTTCGTGAATACCGACGCAAAGTATTCATTCAGGATCTCTGCCATTCCCTCGAGCTCTAAGCACAGTTCCCCTCCTCTGTCCCTAAGAGGTCCAATTTTTCCTTAACCACCCTTCTATTCCTAACATAGGAGTAAAAAGCCTTTGGATTTTCCTTAATCCTATTTGCCAAAATCATTTCATGCCCCCTTTTTGCCCTTCTAACTCCCCGTTTGAGCTCCCTCCTACTCTCTCTATATTACTCCAATGCTGTCTCCGTTCCCAGCTGCTTTGACCTATCATACGCCTCTCCTTTCTTCCTAACCAAGTCCTCAATATCACTAGTAATTCATGGCTCTCTAATCCTACCTTTCCCATCTTTCCTCTTAGCTGGCACATATCTATCTTGCAACATTTTCAGTATTCCCAGTCCAAACAGGTTTATTTGGTATCATGAGCTTTCGGAGTGCTGCTCCTTTATCAGGTGAGTGATTTCATTTGGTGTTGTGAGACTTTTTACTTTGGCCACTTCATTTATCCAAGATCCTCTACTATCTCACTGAAGCTTACCTCAGGACCCATTTCATTCAGTTTGTCTCTGTGGAATAAGATAGTGGGGGTTGGGTGATGGGGAAAATGTTGATGGAGGAAGTGAGGGGAAGTGATTAGTTCGGGTGGTTGATTGGCGAGGATGATTGATTGGTGAAGTGTTTGATGGAGAGGTGATGATTTGGATATTTTTGTAGGATCATAGGAAAGGTAGTTGATGGCAGGACATGGCAATGGAAAATGACAGATGGACATGCATTTTGTAATATGTAGTATTGCCAAATGTAAAATCTGTCCCACTAATATTCAGAATTTCTGATCACAGCTGAATCAGTAGCTAAAGAGTTAAATCCCACTCCAGCCAGAAGTTGTGGCTTCACTTCCTGTCTGACAGCTGCTCACAGGCTGCTAACTTTCTCAGCCCAGTTGTGTTGAACTCTCTCAGTAAGTCCTGCCTGGCCTGCGGTGGGAGAGGCTGAGGGGGGCCTCGGATCTGTGCCTGATCTGTGTAATTGTCAAAATGTTGATGATGTCAGCACAGCTCCCAGAATTTCATTCCAATCTCCAGGAATCTTTCAAAACAAAACCAAAAAAGGAAAATAGTCTGGAATTGATGTAGGAGGCTCCTAAACATGCAGAACAACTGAAAGAAATAGATTCAGGGGATTCACACTCCCAACAGCCAATTTTCCCTCCCCCACCTCTCACACCTCATCCTTGTTCTTCCTCAGCCCCGTTCCCACTTGCCAGCCCCATTCCCACTCCCCAGCCCCATTCCCTCTCCCCAGCCCCATTGCCACTCCCCAACCCCATTCCCTCTCCCTAACCCCATTCCTCTCCCCAACCCCATTTCCCACTCCTCAGCCCCATTTCCTCTCCCAACCCCATTTCCACTCCCAGCCTCGTTCCCACTCCTCAGCCCCATTCCCACTCCCCAGCCCCATTCCCTCCCCCAACCCCATTCCCTCTCCCCAACCCATTTCCACTCCCAGCACCCATTCCCCCTCCCCAACCCATATCCCCTCGTTCCCACTCCTCAGCCCCATTCCCACTCCCCAGCCCCCATTCCCTCACCCCAACCCCATTCTTTTTCCCTCTCCCCAAGCCCTTTCCACTCCCAGCCCCAATCCCATCCCCAACCCCCATTTCCCTCTCCCCAACCCCATTCCCACTCCCCAACCCCATTCCCTCTCCCCAACCCCATTCCCACTCCCCAACTCATTCCACTCCCCATTCCCTCGTTCCCACTCTCAGCCCCATTCCCACTCCCCAAGCCCCATTCCCTCTCCCCATTCCCTCTCCCCACCCCATTCCATTTCCCACTCCCCAGCCCCATTCCCTCTCCCAGCCCCATTCCTATCCCCAACCCCATTTCCACTCCCCAGCCTCGTCCCACCCTCCAAGCCCCTCCCCTCCCCAACCCCATTCCCTCTCCCCAACCCCATTCCATTCCCACTCCCAACTCCTCAGCCCATTCCCTCTCCCCAGGCCACATTCCCTCTCCACAACCCCATTCCCTCCCCATTTCCACTCCCCAACTCCTCAAGCCCATTCCCACTCCCCATTCCCGCTCCCCAACCCCATTCCCCTCCCAGCCCCATTCCCATCTCCCTAAACCCCATTCCCTCTCCCCCCCCCAACCCCCATTCCCACTCCCCAGCCCCATTCCCTCTCCCGCCCCATTCCCTCTCCCCAACCCCCATTCCCACTCCCCCAGCCTCGTTCCCACTCTCCCAGTCCCACCCCATTCCTCCCTCAACCCCATTCTTTCTCCCCAGCCCTGTTCCACCCACACCCCAATTTCCCACTCCCAACCCCATTCCCCTCCCCCAACCCATTCCCACTCCCCAACCGCATTCCCTCTCCCCAACCCCATTCCCTTCCCCAGCCCATTCCCTCTCCCCAGCCCCATTCCCTCTCCCCAACCCCATTCCCACTACCCAACCGGCATTCCCTCTCCCCAACTCCCCATTCCCCACTCCCCAGCCCCATTCCCTCCCCCAACCCCATCCCTCTCCCCAGCCCATTTCCCTCTCCCCAACCCCATTCCCACTCCCCAGACCCCCAATCTCCCCAGCCCAATTCCCTCTTCCCATTCCCACTCCCCAGCCTCGTTCCAACTCTCAGCCCCATTCCCACTCCCCAGCCCATTCCCTCACCCCAACCCATCTTTTCCCTGTCCCACTCACAGCCCCAAACCTCCCAACCCCATTCCCTCTCCCCAACCCCATTCCCACTCCCCAAACTGCATCCCGCTCCCCAACCCCATTCCCACTTCCACATTCCCTTCCTCAAGCCCCATTCCCTCTCCAACCCCTCCCACTCCCAACCAACCCTTCCCATCTCCCCAACCCCATTCCACTCCCCAGCCCCATTCCCTCTCCCAGACCCAACTCCCCCACCCCCATTCCCCCTCCCAACCCCATTCCCGCCCAACGCATTCCCTCTCCCAATCCCATTCCCACTCACCAAAAACTCCCCCATTCCCCAACCCATCCCACTCCCCAGCCCCCCATCTCCCCAACCCCATTCCCTCTCCCAAACCCCAACCCCATTCCCACTCCCCCACCATTCCCACTCCCAACCCCATTCCCACTCCCCCACCCCCAACCCATTCCCACTCCTATCCCCAAGCGTTCCCCACTTCCCAGCCCCATCCCACGCCCCATTCCCATTCCCCAACCCCATTTCCCACTCCCCAACCCCATTCCCACTCCCCAACCCTCTCCCTCCCAACCCCAACTCCCCAGCCCCATTCCCACTCCCCGGCCCCATTCCCACTCCCAACCCCATTCCCACTCATCAGCCCCCATTCCCTCTCCCCACCCCACTTCCCACTCCCCACAACCCCATCCCACTCCCCAACCCCAACTCCCCGGCCCCATTCCCATCACCGGCCCCTCCCATTCCCAACCCCATTCCACTCCCCAACCCCATTCCACCTCCCCAACACCCCCCAACCCCATTCCCAATCCCCAGCCCCATCCCACTCCCGGCCCATTCCCACTCCCCGGCCCCATTCCCATTCCCCAACCCCATTCCCACTCCCCAAACCCATTCTCACTCCCCAACCCCATTTCCTCTTCCCAGCCTCATTCCCACTCCCCAGCCCTATTCCCACTCCCCAAACTCATTCCCACTCCCCAAACCCATTCCCACTCCCCAGTCCCATTCCCACTTCCCAAACCTATTCCCACTTCCCCAGCCCCATTCCCTCTCCCCAGCCCCATTCCCTCTCCCCAAACCCATTTCCACTTTCCAACCCCATTCTCACTCCCCAGCTCCATTCCCACTTTGCACTTTGTATTTCCCAGTCTGCATAGTCATAACCAGGATCCCTGCTCCCACAGTCACTCACAGCACCCATTCCCTAATTCCCTGATCTACCCATTTCCTGATGCCCTGCTTCTTTATCTTTCAATCTCCCCTCAGGATCATTGCACAATCTCAACTCCTGGATCCCATTTCCCCATACTAATACCCTCCTCCCCTCCCCACTGTCCACACTCTGTAATCTACTTTCCTCCTGCATCTCCTGTCACCTCCCCCATCCTGGATAAATATCCCAAGATAACTTGAGCTATTATCTCTTGTCCCAGTACAAATTACATCTCCTCTGACTGAGCCAAACCATTCATAATGTTGGTATCTTATCTGACTCTCAGCAATCTTCTGACTTTATTCCATTCCATTACCAAAAGCATCTACTCTGTTCCCATCTCAGTAATTCACATATGAAATTGTCCCTTTATACCAATATCTCCCACTGTTCATTTCAAGAAAGTTTCTGCTCAAACTGGGATTACGCAGAACTGATCCCAGTTATAAGGTGCTCGTCAAAGGGATATACAACAATACTCCACCATTCAGCCCTTCATCCTGTTCTGCTACTTAACAAGATTGTGCATGATCCGTGACAAATTCCATCTATCTACCTTTGTTCCTAATAAATTAAGGGAGGTAGATAGCACGACCTTGGAGTCCTCGTGCATAGAACACTACAGCACAAACAGGCCCTTCGGCCCACAAGTTGTGCCGATCATATCTATACCTACCAGGTTATAGAACTATCTGTAACTCCCAATCCCATTAAATCCCATGTACTCATCCAGAAGTCTCTTAAAAGACCCCAGCAAGTTCGCCTCTACCATCACTGACGGCAACCGATTCCATTCACTCATCACCCTCTGAGTGAAAAACTTATCTCTAACATCTCCTCTGTACTTGCCCCCCAGCACCTTAAACCTGTGTCCTCTTGTAGCCACCATTTCAGCCCTGGGGAATAGCTTCTGAGAATCCACTCTATCTATTCCTCTCAACAACTTATAAACCTCTATCAGGTCGCCTCTCAACCTTCGTCTCTCCAGGGAGAAGAGACCTAGCTCTCTCAACCTATCTTCTTAGGCATGCCTCCCAATTCAGGCAACATCCTTGTAAATCTCCTCTGCACCCTCTCAATAGCTTCCACATCCTTCCAGAGTGAGGCGACCAGAACTGCACACAGTACTCCAAGTGGGTCTGACAAGGGTCTTATAAAGTTGCACCATTGCCTCCCGACTCCTAAACTCAATTCCTCTATTAATGAAGGCCAGTACACCATATGCCTTCTTGACCACATCCTCCACTTGCAGGGAAAACCCAGACCCCAAGATCCTTCTGCTCCTCAACGCTGCCAAGACTCCTACCCTTGATATTATACTGCTTCATCCTATTGGTCCTGCCCAAATAGACCACCACACATTTATCCACGTTGAAGTCCATCTGCCACTTCTCTTCCCAGTCTTGCATCCTATCTATGTCTCGCTGCAACTTCAGACATCCCTCCGGACTATCCACAAAACCACCAACCTTCGTATTGTCGGCGAACTTACTAACCCATCCCTCCACTTCCTCATCCAGGTCATTTATGAAAATGACAAACAGCAAGGGTCCTAGAACAGATCCCTGGGGCACTCCACTGGTGACTGACCTCCATGCAGAAGAAGATCCATTCACAACTACTCTCTGCCTTCAGCAGGCAAACCAGTTGTGGATCCACAAGGCCAAAGCTCCTTGGATCCCATGCCCTCTCACCTTCTCAAGAAGTCTTGCATGGGGGACCTTATCAGATCAATCACTGAAAGTAAGTGCACAGGTTCAGTAAGCAGAAAAAAGGCAAATGGTATATTGGCCTTCATAGCTAGAGGATTTGAGTGTATGGATATGGATGTTTTGCTGCAATTGTATAGAGTGTTGGTGAGGCCACACCTGGAATATTGTGTATAGTTTTGGTGTCCTTATCTGAAGAAGGATGTCCTTGCTACAGAGGGAGTATAGCGAAGGTTTACCAGGCTAATTCCTGGTAAACGTTCTAAGTCAGTTCAGATTATATTTGCTGGAGTTTAGAAGAGTGAGAAGGGATCTCATAGAAACTTATAAAATTCTAATAGGGTTAGACAGTGCTATTCGGGGGGGTTTAAACTGATTCGGGGGGGGATGGGAACCTGAATTGTTGTGCCAGTATACAGGAGGATGTGAATAGGGAGGTCACAGATAAGGTTTCTAGTTCGCAGCAGTATAGTGGCAAACGGGATGGTGGTTTGAAGTGTGTATACTTTAATGCGAGGAGCATACGCAATAAGGTGGATGAACTTGCAGCCTGGATTGGTGCTTGGGACTTCGATGTTGTGGCCATTTCAGAGACGTGGATAGAGCAGGGACAGGAATGGTTGTTGCAGGTTCCGGGGTTCAGATGTTCCAGTCAGAGCAGAGGTGGTGGTAGAAGAGGGGGAGGAGTGGCATTGTTAGTTAAGGACAGCATTACGGTGGCAGAAAAGATGTTTGATGTGGACTTGTCTGCTGAGGTAGTGTGGGCTGAGATTAGAAACAAGAAAGGAGAGGTCACACTGTTGGGAGTTTTTTATAGGCCTCCAAAAAGTTCCAGAGAAGTAGAGGAAGGGATTGCAAAATTGATCCTGGATAGGTGTGAAAGTAACAGGGTAGTTGTAATGGGGGACTTTAACTTTTCTAATATCGATTGGAAAGGCTATAGTTCAAGTACGTTAGAGGGGTCAGTTTTTGTTCAATGTGTGCAGGAAGGTTTCATGACTCAGTATGTAGATAGGCCAACAAGAGGTGAGGCGATATTGGATTTGGTATTGGGTAATGAACCAGACCAGGTGTTAGACTTGGAGGTGGGTGTGCACTTTGGTGATAGTGACCACAATTCGGTTACGTTTACCTTAGTGATGGAAAGGGATGGGCACGTACCGAAAAACAGTAGTTATAGCTGGGGGAAAGGTAATTATGAGGCTATTAGGAGAGATTTAGGATGCATATGGTGGAGCAGGAAATTGCAGGGGCTGGGGACATCTGAAATGTGGAGCATATTTAAGGAACAGCTTCTGCATGTCCTTAATGAATATGTACCTGCCAGGCAGGGAGGAAGTGGTCGAGTGATGGAACCATGGTGTACTAGGGAAGTTGAATCTCTGGTGAAGAGGAAGAAGG
The DNA here is from genome assembly GCA_024679065.1 of Sphyrna mokarran. Lineage (NCBI taxonomy): Eukaryota > Metazoa > Chordata > Chondrichthyes > Carcharhiniformes > Carcharhinidae > Sphyrna > Sphyrna mokarran. The sequence goes on from JAGIQG010000012.1 coordinate 89,517,898, forward strand.
AGGCTTATATAATGATGAGATGTGAAGGCTCAGTTAGGGCAATGGAGAACTATAAATCAGCCAGGAAAGAGCTAAAGAGGGAGTTGAGAAGATCTAGAAGAGGACACAAGAAGACTTTGGCAGATAGGATTAAGGAGAATCCTAAAGCTTTTTACAGGTATATAAGTAATAAAAGATTGGTTAGGGCAAGATTAGGGCCAGTCAGAGATAGCAGTGGGAAGTTGTGCGTGGAGCTTGAGGAGATAGGAGAGACACTGAATGAGTATTTTTCGTCAGTATTCATGCAGGAGAAAGACAATGTTGTCGGGGAGAATACTGTGATACTAGGTTGTAGACTGGGCAGGTTTGAGGTTCATAAGGAGGAGGTGTTAGCGAATCTTGAGGGTATGAAAATTGATAAGTCCCCTGGGCCAGATGGGATTTACCCCAGTATTCTCTGGGAGGCTAGAGAGGAGATTGCAGAGCCTTTGGCTTTGATCTTCATGTCATCGTTAGCTACAGGTATAGTGCCGGAAGACTGGAGGATGGCACTCCCCTTTGTTCAAAAAGGGGAGTAGGGACCATCCTGGAAATTATAGACCGGTGAGCCTGACTTCTGTTGTGGGCAAGGTCGTGGAAAGAATTATAAGGGATAGGATTTATAAGCATCTAGAGAGGAATAAATTGATTAGGGATAGTCAGCACGGTTTTGTGAAGGGTAGGTCGTGCCTCACAAACCTTATTGAGTTTTTTGAGGAGGTGAGCAAAGAGGTAGATAAGGGTAAGGCAGTTGATGTAGTGTATATGGATTTTAGCAAAGCGTTTGATAAGGTTCCCCATGGTAGGCTACTGCAGAAAGTACAGATGCACGAGATTGAAGGTGATTTAGCAGTTTGGATTAGGAATTGGCTAGCTGATAGAAGACAGAGGGTGGTGGTTGATGGGAAATATTCAACCTGGAGTGCAGTTACAAGTGGTGTATCTCAAGGATCTGTTTTAGGGCCACTACTGTTTGTCATTTTTATAAATGACCTAGATGAGGAGGTCATCCTCATCTAGAGGGTAGCGGGTTAGATTAGTAAATTTGCTGACGATACCAAAGTGAGGGGAGTTGTAGACAGCGAGGATGGATGTTACAGTTTGCAGAGGGACATAGATAGGTTGCAGAGCTGGGCCGTGAGGTGGCAAATGAATTCAATACGGATAAGTGTGAGGTGATTCACTTTGGTAGGAATAACAGGCATATGAAATATAGGGCTAATGGAAGGACCCTTAATAGTGTTGTCGAGCAGAGGGATCTTGGGGTACAAGTACATAGCTCTTTGAAAGTTGGCACCCAGGTTGATAAAGTTGTTAAGAAGGCGTAGGGTGGTAGCTTTTATTGGTAGAGGGATTGAATTTAGGAGCCGTGAGGTTATGTTACAACTGTACAATACTCTGGTGCGGCCGCACTTGGAGTATTACGTACAGTTCTGGTCGCTGCATTATAAGAAAGATGTGGAAGCATTGGAAAGGGCAGAGGAGGTTTACCAGGATGGTGGGAAGGCCTTATGAGGAAAGGCTGAGGGACATGAGGTTATTTTCATTAGAGAGAAGAAGGTTACGCGGTGACCTAATTGAGGCGTATAAGATGATCAAGGGATTGGATAGGGTGGATGGTGAGAGCCTTTTTCCTCGGATGGTGATGACCAACACGAGGGGACATAACTTTAAATTAAGAGGTGGTAGTTATAGAACATAGAACATAGAACATTACAGCACAGAACAGGCCCTTCGGCCTTCGATGTTGTGCCGACCAAAATAAAAAGCAATGCCCCTCCAAACTAAACCATTCCCTTCTCTTCCATATACTTATCAATTAACCTCTTAAACGCCACCAAACTTGGCGCATCTACAACAGCTGCAGGCAGGGCATTCCACTCCCTAATCACTCTTTGAGTAAAGAACCTACCTCTGATATCTGTCCTATAACTCATAGGACGGACGTCAGAGGCAGTTCTTTACACAGAGGGTGGTGAGGGCGTGGATGCCCTGCCTGCAGCAGTTGTGGACTCGCCTACTTTGGGGGCATTCAAATGTTCGGTGGATAGGCATATGGATGATATTGGAATAGTTTAGGGTAGAGGGTCCACTGGCCAGCGCAACATCGAGGGCCGAAGGGCCTGTACTGCGCTGTAATGTTCTATGTTCTATGTTCTATGACAGAGTATCTTAGAATTCAGAAAGAATGTTCCTAATGGTGGGGCAGTCCAGAATTAGGAATCATAGTTTGAGGATAAGGGGTAAACCTGTTAGAACTGAGGTGAGAAAAAGTTTCTTCACCCAGAGGGTGGTGAATGTGTGGAATTCACTCCCACAGAAAATATTGAGGCCAAAACATTGTCTGATTTCAAGAAGAAATTAGATGTAGTTCTTGGGGTTAAAGAAATCAAGGGCTATGGCCGGGGAGGGGGAGATCAGGATATTCAATTTGATGATCAGCCATGATCATAATGAAAGGTGGAACAGCTCGAAGGGCTGATAGGCTTGCTCCTGTTTCTAGTTTCATGGTACCACCTCTGAGTCTAAGGAAGATTGAAAGAATTCTGGCCAATATCTCTGCAGTTCCCATTCTCACCTCCTTCAGTATCCTGTGTGCATCTCATTAGGTTCTGGCGTCTTATCAACTTTAAATAAAGACAGCCAATTCAATGCTTCTTCCTTTACAATTTTAAAATCTCCAAGTGTCTGAATTACCTCCCCTTTCACCACGGTCTGGGCATGATACAAAGTATTCTTTTAATATCTCAGCTACATCCTCTTAATGATACTCACTTATAATCTAGTCCTCCAAATTGAAAGAACAGCAAATTAATCTTTATGATTATTTTTGGTGCTCATTCAATTTTTGAACTACTCATTTTTGGGATGTGAATGTTGCTGTTAAGGCCATGTTAGATTTTGGAATTCTCTGGGCAACAACTCATCTCCCAATTCCCCAAAGTCTGTCCACCATCTACAAGGCACAAGTCAGGAGTACGACGGGATACTCTCCACTTGCCTGGCTGATTGTAGTTCCAACGACACTCAAGAATCTTGACACCACTTTCGCACCAAGAAAACCCTGAGTCTGTCAATGCAAGCTCAGTGAACTGGATCCAACAGCCCAGCCGACTGCACCAGAATGGGCAGTGTATGTGTTTGTCAGACAGCCTAGATTAGGGAAAAGTTAACTTATTTTATTGTGTAAGAATTGCTTTTTAACCTGTGGGTATTTTTAATAAATGAATTTTGAACCAGTTCTTTGTCTCAAAGTGAAGGCACCTGAGTAAACATGAGATTAGAAACAGGAGAGGAGAGGTCATCCTGTTGGGAGTCTTCTACAGACCTCCTAATAGTTCTAGTGAGGTTGAGGAAAGGATTGCGAAGTCAATTCTGATTAGGAGTGAAAGTAGTAGGGTAATTGTGATGGGGGACTTTAACTTTGCTAATATTGATTGGAATAGCTATATCTCTAGCTCGTTAGAGGGGTCAGTTTTCGTACAGAGTGTGCAGGAAGGTTTTTTGACTCAGTATGTAGAGAGGCCAACTAGAGGTGAGGTTACATTGGATTTGGTGCTGGGCAATGAGCCAGACCAGGTGTTAGGCTTGGAAGTTAGTGAACATTTTGGTGATAGTGACCACAATTCGGTTACGTTCCCCTTAGTGATGGACAGGGATAGGCATGAGGCTGGGGGCAGTAGTTATAGCTGGGGGAAGGGTAATTATGAGGCCATCAGGAGAGAATTAGGGTGCGTAGATTGGACTAGGGAACTACAAGGACTGGGTACATCTGGAATGTGGTGCTTATTCAAGGAGCAGCTGCTGCGAGTCCTTGATAAGTATGTCCCTGTCAGGCAGGGAGGAAATGGTCGAGTAAGAGAGCCTTGGTGTACGAAAAAAGTTGATTTGCTGGTTAAGAAGAAAAAGGAGGCTCATGTCAGGATGAGGCTTGAAGGCTCAGTTAGTGCAATGGATAGCTATAGATTAGCCAGGAAGGAGGTAAAAAGTGAATTGAGGAGAGCTAAGAGGGGACACGAGAATATGTTGGCTGATAGGATTAAGGAGAATCCTAAAGCTTTCTTTCGATATGTTAAGAATAGAAGATTGGTTAGGGCAAGATTAGGGCCAGTCATAGACAGCAGTGGGAAGTTGTGCGTGGAGCCTGAAGAGATTGGTGAGGCACTGAATAAATATTTCTCTTCGGTATTCCCGCAGAGTGCTGGAAATGTAGCTATGGAGAGCACTGAGGTACAGGGTTGCAAATTGGGAAGTATTGTAGTAGATAGGGAGGATGTGTTAGAAATTCTCGAGGGTTTGAAGTTGGATAAGTCCCCTGGGCCGGACGAGATTTACCCTAGGATTCTCTGGGAGGCAAGAGAGGAGATTGCAGAGCCTCTGTCTCTGATCTTCAGGTCCTCGTTGGTTACGGGTGTGGTTCCGGAGGACTGGAGGATAGCGAATGTGGTCCCATTGTTTAATAAGGGGAAGAGAGACCTTCCAGGGAATTATAGGCCAGTGAGTCTTACTTCTGTTGTGGGCAAGGTATTGGAGAGAATTATTAGGGATAGGATTTATAGTTATTTAGAGAGAAATTAATTGATTGGGGATAGTCAGCATGGTTTCGTGAAGGGTAGGTCATGCCTTACTAACCTCATTGAGTTTTTTTGAGAAAGTGACCAGAGAGGTGGATGGGGGTAAGGCAGTTGATGTAGTATATATGGACTTTAGTAAGGCGTTTGATAAGGTGGCCCATGGAAGACTTCTACAGAAAATGCAGATGTGTGGAATAGAGGGTGATTTAGCTAATTGGATTAGAATTGGCTGGCAGATAGAAGACAGAGGGTGGTGGTTGATGGGAGATATTCATCGTGGAGTTCGGTGACGAGTGGTGTGCCTCAGGGTCTGTTTTGGGGCCCCTGCTGTTTGTAATTTTTATAAATGATCTGGATGAGGATATTGAGGGATGGATCAGTAAATTTGCAGATGACACTAAAGTCGGTGGAGTGGTAGATAGTGAAGAGGGGTGTTCTAGTTTGCAGAGGGACTTGGACAATTTGCAGAGCTGGGCCGAGAGGTGGCAAATGGAGTTTAATGTGGAAAAGTGTGAGGTAATGCACTTTGGCCGGAACAATAAATGTGTAGAGTATAGGGCTAATGGTAGGGCTCTTAATAGTGTTGAGGAACAGAAGGATCTTGGTGTATGTGTCAATAGATCCCTGAAAGTATGCAGTCAAGTGGATAAAGTTGTTAAGAAGGCTTATGGAGTCTTAGCTTTTATTGGTAGGGGGATTGAATTTAGGAGCCGCAGCATCATGTTGCAGCTGTACAAAACTCTAGTGCGGCCGCACTTGGAGTATTGTGTGCAGTTCTGGTCGCCACATTATAAGAAAGATGTGGATGCATTGGAGAGGGTACAGAGGAGGTTTACTAGGATGTTGCCTGGTATGGAGGGCAGGTCCTATGAAGGGAGGTTGATGGATTTGAGGTTGTTTTCGTTAGAAAGGAGGCGGCTAAGGGGGGATCTTATTGAAGCATATAAGATAATTAGAGGTTTGGATAGGGTGGACAGTGATAGCCTTTTTCCTAGGATGGAGAAAGCTAGCACGAGGGGACACAGCTTTAAATTAAGGGGTATGATTTATAGGACGGATATCAGAGGTAGGTTCTTTACTCAAAGAGTGATTAGGGGGTGGAATGCCCTGCCTGCAGCTGTTGTAGATGCGCCAAGTTTGGTGGCGTTTAAGAGGTTAGTTGATAAGTATATGGAAGAGAAGGGAATGGTTTAGTTTGGAGGGGCATTGCTTTTATTTTGGTCGGCACAACATCGAAGGCCGAAGGGCCTGTTCTGTGCTGTAATGTTCTATGTTCTATGTTCTATGTTTCGATGATAAACTGGTTGAAATGTTTGTATAGTGTATTTCACAGGCAAAAGTGGATCTTACCATGAATTACCACAAAATACTTAACTAGACGTGGTACTCACATGTTCTATCTATTCATGTACAAAGATTCCCATGGATTTTAGCTCTGACTACATTGAATACATAGAATCAATGTGCAAAAATCACTGGATCTGGAGTTCGGAATGGTGATGATATTCCAGGGAGACAACAGCAAGCTGTGGCATTCAGATCAGATGGAGATTTCTGCAGAAACAGGAGTTTGGATTCTTAGGGATAGATTTCTGTTATGAAATGAACTGTTCTTCAACACAAATTAACTCCAACATGTAGTTCTCAGACGCTGATGTGAGGCAACCACAGAGTGGAAACGCCATCTTTCAATACTTACCCTCAATTTTTTCAAAAGCAGCCAATGACTGGCTTGGCTCCAGCTCACACTACTTCATACCTCTACCTTTAACCTCAAATATGGCAGATCCAGGTTATTTATTTTGACAATTTGGGGATGAGAGTATTTCATAGTGCTGTAACTACCCTTAAACCATATCTAATCTCTGGAGCCTATATTGTCTCTTAATTCCCCAGCTCTATGCCTCCATAATTTTAGGATGTATCTGTCCACAATCTGTCCTGCACTTGCCCCCAATCTCCAGATTGTAACCATCTCTGAACTCTGCCCTGATCCTCAGGCTAAGTCTAACTGGTGTTGAAGATTGGCTAATTTTCAGGTTTCTCTCTTTGACTTACCGAATCTCTATTGATCCACTGCTCACATTTGGCTTGAGTTCCAGATTTATGGGTTCTTTTGCTGAAAAGATGTTTATAGCCTGAACTGTTTTGGTTGTAGGCTGCTGCCTAACCAAGAATAATGGACTTATTCAAGGGAGTGAAATTTGTATTGTGCAGAAGAAAGGACACATGTACCATGCGAAATGGGTCTTGAGCCTTGTGTAGTGACCCAGGGTAGGAAGAGGGGAAGAGGAGAAGGGGGTAAAGTGGGGAAGAAGTGTGGGAGTGAAACTAGTGTCTTAAACTTCAACGAAGGTAATTACAAGGAAATGAAGATGGAGTTGGCTGAAGTGGATTGGGGAAATAAGCTTAGTGGGAAGTCAGTAAAGAAACAGCGTCAGATATTACAGGAGATATCTCAGAACTCTCAACAAAGATTTTAGCAAAGCGTTTGATAAGGTTCCCCATGGAAGACTACTGCAGAAAATGCAGATGCATGGGATTGAGGGAGATTTAGCAATTTGGATTAGGAATTGGCTAGCTGATAGAAGACAGAGGGTGGTGGTTGATGGGATATATTCAACCCGGAGTTTAGTTACTAGTGGTGTACCTCAGGGATCTGTTTTGGGGCCACTGTTGTTTGTTATTTTTATAAATGACCTGGATGAGGGTGTAGAGGGATGGGTTAGTAAATTTGCTGACGACACCAAAGTCGAGGAGTTGTAGATAGTGAGGATGGATGTTACAGTTTGAAGAGGGACATAGATAAGTTGCAGAGTTGGGCCGAGAAGTGGCAAATGGAATTTAATGTGGAAAAGTATGAGGTGATTCACTTTGGTAAGAGTAATATGTGTGCAGAATATAGGGCTAATGGTAGGACTCTTAGTAGTGTAGATGAGCAGAGAGATCTCGGTGTACAGGTGAATAGATCTCTGAAAGTTGGTACTCAAGTTGATAAGGTTATTAAGAAGGTGTATAGTGTGTTAGCATTTATTGGTAGAGGGATTGAATTTTGGACCTGAGATGTTATGTTGCAACTGTACAAAACTGTGGTGTGGCCGCACTTGGAGTATTGTGTACAGTTTTGGTCACCACATTATAAGAAAGATGTGGAGGCATTGGAAAGGGTGCAGAGGAGGTTTACCAGGATGTTGTCTGGTATGATGGGTAGGTCTTATGAGGAAAGGCTAAGGGACTTGAAATTATTTTCATTAGGGACAAGAAGGCTAAGAGATAACTTAATTGAGACATATAAGATGATCAGAGGGTTAGATAGGGTGGATAGTGAGAGCCTTTTTCCTCGGATGGAGATGGATAACATGAAGGGACATAGCTTTAAATTAAGGGGTGGTAGTTATAGGACAGATGCTAGAGATGGGTTCTTTACTCAGAGGGTAGTAAGGATGTGGAATGCCCTGCCTGCAGCAGTTGTGGACTCGTCAAGTTTAAGGGCTTTCAAATAGTCAGTGGATAGGCATATGGATAGTATTGGAATAGTTTAGGTTAATGGGTCATAAAATTGGTTCCATTGGTCGGCACAACATCGAGGGCCGAAGGGCCTGTACTGCGCTGTAATGTTCTATGTTCTAAATTCCATTGAGAAAGAAAGACCATGAAAAAAATGCACTACCTTCAGCAAAATAAGTAAGTTAAAGTTGGTATTAAATTGAAAAAAAAGTTGTATGATGATGTGAAGATTAATGGTTGGCCAGACGATTGGGAATATTTTAGAATCCAGCAAAGAATGACTAACTAGGAAAGAAGTTGGGAATATGAGAGGAAACAAGCAAGAAATATAAAAACAGACTTTAAAATCTTTCACAATTATATAAAAAGAGTAGCTAAAGTAAACACTAATTCCTTAGAGGGTGAGACTGAGGAATCAATCAATTTTTAAAATTTATTTCTACCTGGGTGTGGATGTCATTGGCAAGGCCAGCATTTGTTGCCCATCCCTAATTACCCTTGAACTGAAAGATTTGCCAGGCTATTTCAGGGAGTAGTTAAGGAATGCTTGGGACCTTGAAGGGAGAGGTAAAGGGGTAGGTACCTTCTGTGATTGCATGGAAAGGTGGGAAGCTGATGAGAAGTTGGGAATAAAGGAAGAGTGAAGCAGACCAAAGACTATTTTATGAAACTCCTTCACTCAATCCACAAACATGACCCCAACCTGCATGTTACCATTTTAACTTAGCATCTTGCTCTCCTGTCCACATATCCATTCTTGGCCCACTGCAATCTTCGAGTGAAGCCCAACGCAAACTGAAAGGACAGCACCTCATCTTCCAATTGGGCACCTTACTACTTAACAGTGGAGAAAGAGTGTACCAGAGAAATTGCAGAGTGTGTAACAGAGACAGAGAAGAGAGTATAACAGGGGCAGTGGAGAGAGTGAAACAGGGGCAGTGGAAAGAGCGTAACAGGAGCAGTGGAAAGAGTGTAACAGGGGCAGTAAAGAGAGTGAAACAGGAGCAGTGGAGAGAGTGTAACGGGGTAGTGGAGAGAGTGAAACAGGAGCAGTGGAGAGAGTGAAACAGGGGTAGTGGAGAGAGTGAAACGGGGATGGAGAGAGTGAGAACAGGGCATGGAAAGATTGTTACGGGGCAGTGGAGAGAGTGAAACAGGGGCAGTGGAAAAAGTGAAACAGGGGCAGTGAGAGAGTGAAACAGGAGCAGTGGAGAGAGTGTAACGGGGCATGGAGAGAGTGTAACGGGGCAGTGGAGAGAGTGTAACGGACAGTGGAAAGATTGTTACGGGGCAGTGGAGAGAATGAAACAGGAGCAGTGGAGAGAGTGAAACAGGAGCAGTGGAGAGAGTGAAACAGGGGCAGTGGAGAGAGTGAAACAGGGGCAGTGGAGAGAGTGAAACAGGAGCAGTGGAGAGAGTGTAACGGGGCAGTGGAGAGAGTGAAACAGGGGCAGTGGAGAGAGTGAAACAGGGGCAGTGGAGAGAGTGAAACAGGAGCAGTGGAGAGAGTGTAACGGGGCAGTGGAGAGAGTGAAACAGGGGCAGTGGAGAGAGTGAAACAGGGGCAGTGGAAGAGTGAAAAAGGGGTAGTGGAGAGAGTGAAACAGGGCAGTGGAGAGAGTGAACAGGGGTAGTGGAGAGAGTGAAACAGGGGCACAAAAAAAACAAGTGTAACGGACAGGAGAGAGTGAAACAGGAGCTGGAAAGTGAAACAGGGAGTGGAGAGAGTGAAACAGGAGCAGTGGAGAGAGTGAAACAGGGGCAGTGGAGAGAGTGAAACAGGGGCAGTGGAGAGAGTGAAACAGGGGAGTGGAGAGAGTGAACGGGGCAGTGGAGAGAGTGTAACGGGGCAGTGGAGAGAGTGAAACAGGGTAGTGGAGAGAGTGAAACAGGGGCAGTGGAGAGAGTGAAACAGGGGCAGTGGAGAGAGTAACAAACAGGGGCAGTGAGAGAGTGAAACAGGGGTAGTGGAGAGAGTGAAACAGGGGCAGTGGAGAGAGTGAAACAGGGGTAGTGGAGAGAGTGAAACAGGAGCAGTGGAGAGAGTGAACAGGGGTAGTGGAGAGAGTGAACCAAAAAACAACAGGAGCAGTGGAGAGAGTGTAACGAGCAGTGGAGAGAGTGAAACAGGAGCAGTGGAGAGAGTGAAACAGGGGTAAACAGTGAGAGAGTGAACGGGGGTAGTGGAGAGAGTGTAACGGGGCAGTGGAGAGAGTGAAACAGGGGTAGTGGAGAGAGTGAAACAGGAGCAGTGGAGAGAGTGAAACAGGGGTAGTAGAGAGGGTGAAACAGGAGCAGTGGAGAGATTGAAACAGGAGCAGTGGAGAGAGTGAAACAGGGGTAGTGAGAGAGGGAACAGAGCAGGAGATGAAAGGTGGAGAGGTGAACAGGGTAGTGAGAGAGTGTAACGGGGCAGTGGAGAGAGTGTAATGGGGCAGTGGAGAGAGTGTAATGGGGCAGTGGAGAGAGTGAAACGGGGCAGTGGAGAGAGTGTAACGGGGCAGTGGAGAGAGTGAAACGGGGCAGTGGAGAGAGTGTAACGGGGCAGTGGAGAGAGTGAAACGGGGCAGTGGAGAGAGTGTAACGGGGCAGTGGAGAGAGTGTAACGGGGCAATGGCGAGAGTGAAATGGGGCAGTGGTGAGAGTGTAACAGGGGCAGTGGAGAGAGAGGGGGATTAAATGGGACAGCGGACTGAAGGAGAGTAACAGACAATGCAGTGGAGAGAGTGTAACAGGGACAGTGGAGAGAGTGTAACGGGGCAGTGGAGAGAGTGAAACGGGGCAGTGGAGAGAGTGTAACGGGGCAGTGGAGAGAGTGAAACGGGGCAGTGGAGAGAGTGTAACAGGGCAGTGGAGAGAGAGGGAGATTAAATGGGACAGTGGACTGAAGGAGAGTAACAGACAATGCAGTGGAGAGAGTGTAACAGGGACAGTGGAGAGAGTGTAACGGGGCAGTGGAGAGAGTGAAACGGGCAGTGAGAGAGTGTAACGGGGCAGTGGGAGAGTGAAACAGGGCAGTGGAGAGAGTGTAACGGGGCAGTGGAGAGAGTGAAACGGGGCAGTGGAGAGAGTGTAACGGGGCAGTGGAGAGAGTGTAACGGGGCAGTGGAGAGAGTGAAACGGGGCAGTGGTGAGAGTGTAACAGGGGCAGTGGAGAGAGAGGGAGATTAAATGGGACAGTGGACTGAAGGAGAGTAACAGACAATGCAGTGGAGAGAGTGTAGCGGAGCAATGGAGAGGGAGCGAGAGAGAGAGTAAATGGGACAGTGGAAAGAAGGAGACACTGCAGTGGAGAGAGTGAGTGTTTCAGGGAAAGTGGAGGGAGAGTGAATGTAACGGGGCCAGTGGAGAAGTAGAGTAACATGGATGCTGGTTTTTTGTATTTAAAAGCTTTGAGCTGCACTCTCTCGTCTTTGTTGGGAGTACTGCTTGTGATAATGTTTGAGTGATCTAATTCTCAGGATGTCTGTCTTGCCTGGGTTAGCTATCGGTCCTTAAAATACTGATTGCTCTTCCTCTTGGTCACAGATTAAAGCTCTACAAATTATCCCTGGGGATCTCTTCATCAGGAAAGGATTGTATTAGCCAAGACTGCATTGTGATGATGAGAATTCAGCTAAAGCTTTCTCAATCTCACCCCAAGATTAAATCAGCTTCTGGTAAAGGCAGCTTGGGAAGGTTTCACAACAAATACATCGCAAAGGGGATTTCAACCCTTGCAAATAAATCAGAGAGAGGCTACGGAACTCACTGAAATAACAAAGCCAAACAGCCCCGACATTTTCAATTTCAATTTCAAACATACTTCTTCAAAATCTGCCATGGGACTCGCTCCCTATTCCTGTAACCTCCTCCAGTCCCTACATTCCCTCCCTATCCCTGTAACCTCCTCCAGTCCCTTTATCCCTCCCTATCCCTGTAACCTCCTCCAGTCCCTACATTCCCTCCCTATCCCTGTAACCTCCTCCAGTCCCTACACTCCCTCCCTATCCCTGTCCTCCTCCGTCCCGACAGCCCTTCCCGTCTCTGTGACCTCCCCCAGTCCCTACAGTCTCTCCCCTATCTCTAGACCTCCTCCAGTCCCTACACTCCCTCCCTATCCCTGTAACCTCCTCCAGTCCCTATATCCATCCCTATCTCTGTAACCTCCACCAGTCCCTACACCCCTCCCTATCCCTATAACTTCCTCCAGCCCCTATACCCCTTCCTATTTCTGTAACCTTCTCCAGTCCCTACACCCCTCCCTATTTCTGTAACCTGCTCCAGTCCCTACATGCCTCCCTATCCCTGTAACCTGCTCCAGTCCCTACACCCCTCCCTATCTCTGTAACCTGCTCCAGTCCCTACACCCCTCCCTATTTCTGTAACCTCCTCCAGTCCCTATAGAACATAGAACATAGAACATTACAGCACAGAACAGGCCCTTCGGCCTTCGATGTTGTGCCGACCAAAATAAAAAGCAATGCCCCTCCAAACTAAACCATTCCCTTCTCTTCCATATACTTATCAATTAACCTCTTAAACGCCACCAAACTTGGCGCATCTACAACAGCTGCAGGCAGGGCATTCCACTCCCTAATCACTCTTTGAGTAAAGAACCTACCTCTGATATCCGTCCTATAACTCATACCCCTTAATTTAAAGCTGTGTCCCCTCGTGCTAGCTTTCTCCATCCTAGGAAAAAGGCTATCACTGTCCACCCTATCTAAACCTCTAATCATCTTATATGCTTCAATAAGATCCCCTCTTAGCCGCCTCCTTTCTAACGAAAACAACCTCAAATCCTTCAACCTCTCTTCATAGGACCTGCCCTCCATACCAGGCAACATCCTGGTAAACCTCCTCTGTACCCTCTCCAATGCCTCCACATCTTTCTTATAATGTGGGGACCAGAACTGCACACAATACTCCAAGTGCGGCCGCACTAGAGTTTTGTACAGTTGCAACATGATGCTGCGGCTCCTAAATTCAATCCCCCTACCAATAAAAGCTAAGACTCCATATGCCTTCTTAACAACTTTATCCACTTGACTGCCTACTTTCAGGGATCTATTGACACATACACCAAGATCCTTCTGTTCCTCAACACTATTAAGAGCCCTACCATTAGCCCTATACTCTACACATTTATTGTTCCTGCCAAAGTGCATTACCTCACACTTTTCCACATTAAACTCCATTTGCCACCTCTCGGCCCAGCTCTGCAACTTGTCCAAGTCACTCTGTAAACTATAACACCCCTCTTCACTATCTACCACTCCACCAACTTTAGTGTCATCTGCAAATTTACTGATCCATCCCTCAATACCCTCATCCAGATCATTTATAAAAATTACAAACAGCAGGGGCCCCAAAACAGACCCCTGAGGCACACCACTCGTCACCGAACTCCACGATGAATATCTCCCATCAACCACCACCCTCTGTCTTCTATCTGCCAGCCAATTCCTAATCCAATTAGCTAAATCACCCTCTATTCCACACATCTGCATTTTCTGTAGAAGTCTTCCATGGGCCACCTTATCAAACGCCTTACTAAAGTCCATATATACTACATCAACCGCCTTACCCCCATCCACCTCTCTGGTCACTTTCTCAAAAAACTCAATGAGGTTAGTAAGGCATGACCTACCCTTCACGAAACCATGCTGACTATCCCCAATCAATTCATTTCTCTCTAAATAACTATAAATCCTATCCCTAATAATTCTCTCCAATACCTTGCCCACAACAGAAGTAAGACTCACTGGCCTATAATTCCCAGGAAGGTCTCTCTTCCCCTTCTTAAACAATGGGACCACATTCGCTATCCTCCAGTCCTCCGGAACCACACCCGTAACCAACGAGGACCTGAAGATCAGAGCCAGAGGCTCTGCAATCTCCTCTCTTGCCTCCCAGAGAATCCTAGGGTAAATCCCGTCCGGCCCAGGGGACTTATCCAACTTCAAACCCTCGAGAATTTCTAACACATCCTCCCTATCTACTACAATACTTCCCAATTCGCAACCCTGTACCTCAGTGATCTCCATAGCTACATTTCCAGCACTCTGCGTGAATACCGAAGAGAAATATTTATTCAGTGCCTCACCAATCTCTTCAGGCTCCACGCACAACTTCCCACTGCTGTCTATGACTGGCCCTAATCTTGCCCTAACCAATCTTCTATTCTTAACATATCTAAAGAAAGCTTTAGGATTCTCCTTAATCCTATCAGCCAACATCTTCTCGTGTCCCCTCTTAGCTCTCCTCAATTCACTTTTTAGCTCCTTCCTGGCTAATCTATAGCTATCCATTGCACTAACTGAGCCTTCAAGCCTCATCCTGACATGAGCCTCCTTTTTCTTCTTAACCAGCAAATCAACTTTTTTCGTACACCAAGGCTCTCTTACTCGACCATTTCCTCCCTGCCTGACAGGGACATACTTATCAAGGACTCGCAGCAGCTGCTCCTTGAATAAGCACCACATTCCAGATGTTCCCAGTCCCTGTAGTTTCCTAGTCCAATCTATGCACCCTAATTCTCTCCTGATGGCCTCATAATTACCCTTCCCCCAGCTATAACTACTGCCCCCAGCCTCATGCCTATCCCTGTCCATCACTAAGGTGAACGTAACCGAATTGTGGTCACTATCACCAAAATGTTCACTAACCTCCAAGCCTAACACCTATATCCTCCCTATCTCTGTAACCTCCTCCAGCCCTTACACCCCTTCCTATCTCTGTAACCTCCTCCTGTCCCTATATCCTTCCCTATCTCTGTGACCTCCACTAATCCCTACAGCCCTTCCTGTCTCTGTACCCTCCTCCAGTCATTACAATCCCCTATATCTCTGTAACCCCATCTAGTCCCTACAATTCTCCTATCCCTGTAGCCTCCATCAGCTGCTCTAACCTACCCTATCTCTGAAACTCCCTCCAGTCTCTACAACCCATCCTATCTCTGTAAAATCCACCAGCTCCTACAAGGATGGGAGGAAGGATGGGAGAGGGAGTAAGGGAAGAGGGGACAGGAAGTAAGGGGGAGGGGACAGAGAGTAGGGGGAGAGGAGGGGGAGTAAGGGGGAGGGTAGAGGGAGTAGGGAGGAGGGGAGAGCGGTGGTGGGGAAGGGTGAGGATGTGGGGAGGGGGGATGGGAAGGGGAAGGGGGAGGGAGTGTGGAGAGGAGGGAGGGGTGAGGTGGGATCGGGGAGGTGATGGAGGGAGGTGATAGCAGGAAGAAAAAGGAGAATGGGGTTGCGCAGGATGGGGAGGGGGATGGGGATAGGAGGGATGAGGAAGGCCTAGGGGAGGGGGTTGGGGATGGAGAGGGTGTTGGGGAGAGGGAGGGTGATGGGGAGGGGTAAGAGGGGGTGGCGGGGAGGGGGGATGAGGGCCTGTGGGAAGGGTGAGGTGTGAGGAGGGATGGGGGAGAGATGGGGGTAGGGCAATGGGGAAGGGGGAGGGGAAGGGGAGTGAGGAGGATGGGGAGTGGGATGGGGGTGAGGGGAGGGAGGGGATGGGGGATGGGGAAGGGGAGGAGGAGGGGATGGGGAAGGAGGGAGGGGATGGGAAAGGAGGGAGGGGAGGGGATGGGGGATAGGGAGAGGGGAGGGGATGGGGGAGGAGAGGCGGGATGGGGGAGGAGAGGGCAGGGGGTTGGGGAAGGGGAGGAGGGAGGGAGGGGGGAGAGAAGGGGAGGGGAGGGGGGAGTTTGTGTTGACTGGGACAGCCCATCTCTGAACTATGGGCAGTGTTTAGGTTTCCCGAGAATAAAAAGGAGTTTTGGCAGCGAGATAACATTTAGCATTCCAAGCCTGAGATTAACCAGCTCCAGATGTGAGTGAGAGAGTGGGAGAAAAGAGAGAGAGAGAGACAGACAGACAGAGAGAGAGACAGAGAGAGACAAAGGGAGAAACACAGACAGAGAGATAAACAAAAAGAGAGACACTGAGAGAAAGAGAGAGAGACAGACAGATAGACAGAGGGAGAGACATAAACAGAGACCGAGAGAGACAGAGGGAGAGAGAGATACAGAGAGAGACAGGGAGAGAGAGATACAGAGAGAGACAGAGGGAGAGAGAGATACAGAGAGAGACAGGGAGAGAGAGATACAGAGAGAGACAGAGGGAGAGATAAGGAGGGAAGCAGAAACATTCAGAACTAGAAACGGAAAATTTAGGCCGAAAGTGGATGAAAAATCTGCGGAAAGTTTCCCAGATTTGGAGCAGTGGTGGAAGTTTCTGTCCCTGGAGCTGGACTCTGTGTCCTGGCTGGATTCACACTCAATCCCCACTGAGGTTTGACTGAGGGGTCGGGAGCTCTCGGGATGATCCCGCTGCTTTTCTGTCAAATTCTGGGGATTCTGTCGCTCTGCGCCGAGGGGGTGAATTACCCGCAGAGATACCCCCTGTATTCCGGCATGTCCGGGGATCACAAACAGCCCAGTGCGGGAGTGAGAGCTACCAGCAGATACAGGTAAGGGGGTGGGGGGAGGAGAGGGGGGAGGTGGGGGGGAGAGGAGAGAGCGGGGGAAGAGAGGGAGGGGAGGGAGGGAGGGGGAGGCGAGGGATGTGGGAGGGGATGGGGAAGGAGGGGGGAGGGGGATGGGAAAGGAGGGGGGGGAGGAGGAGGGAGGGGGAGGGGGAACGGATGGGGAAGGAAGGGGAGGGAATGGAAAAGGAGGGGGAAGGAGATGGGGTGCATCCAATTGCTGTGATCCAGTTGGAACGAAAGAATGAAAATATGAAAATAGTTCATGACTCACAACAAAGGTATATCCCAGTGAGGAAGAAAAGTTCTAGGAAGAGGATAAATCTTAGGAAGTCAAGGATAGTATTAAACTGAAAGATAAAACATCCAATGTGATAAAGATTAATAATAAAAGACTTTTAAGAACGAATAAAATATGAAGAAAAAAGGAAGTAGATAAATATGAAGGAAACTAGCAAGTAATATATAACAATAAAATCTTCTTTAAATGTATGAAAAAGAGAGAGGTCAAGGTGAACATAGAGAATGCGACTAGGGAAATAATGATGGGGAACCAGGAAACAACAAAAAGTTAAATAGATACTTTGTGTCAGTCGTCACATTAAAAGGCATAATAACTTCCAAAAATATTAATAATCCAGATGGAGAAGTGCAAAGGTAACTATCATTACAGACTAGGGGGTGCACAGTGACAGTAGGCAGCATGGTGGCAGTGGGATGCATGGTGGCAGTGGGGTGCACGGTGGCAGTGGGGTGCACAGCGGCAGTGGGGTGCACGGTGGCAGTGGGGTGCACAGCGGCAGTGGGGTGCACGGTGGCAGTGGGGTGCACGGTGGCAGTGGGGTGCACGGCGGCAGTGGGGTGCACGGCGGCAGTGGGGTGCACAGCGGCAGTGGGGTGCATGGCGGTTGTGGAGTGCACGGCGGCAGTGGGGTGCCACGGTGGCAGTGGGGTGCACGGTGGCAGTGGGGTGCACAGCGGCAGTTGGGTGCACAGCGGCAGGGGGGTGCACGGCGGTTGTGGAGTGCACGGCGGCAGTGGGGTGCACGGTGGCAGTGGGGTGCACGGTGGCAGTGGGGTGCACGGTGGCACAGTGGGTGCACAGCGGCAGTGGGGTGCATGGCGGTTGTGGAGTGCACGGTGGCAGTGGGGTGCACGGCGGCAGTGGGGTGCATGGCGGTTGGTGGAGTGCACAGTGGCAGTGGGGTGCACGGCGGCAGTGGGGTGCATGGCGGTTGTGGAGTGCACGGTGGCAGTGGGGTGTGCACGGTGGCATTGGGGTGCACGGCGGCAGTGGGGTGCATGGCGGTTGTGGAGGCACGGTGGCAGTGGGGCGGAGTGGGGTGCACGGCGGCAGTGGGGTGCACGGCGGCAGTGGGGTGCATGGTGGCAGTGGGGTGCATGGTGGCAGTGGGGTGCATGGTGGCAGTGGGCAATTCCAGCTTCAGGTAACTGTCCGTACAGAGTCTTCACATTCTCCCCATGGATAGCTCATGTTATTCCGTTGTTTAAAAAAGGCTCAAAAAGTAATCTGGGAAATTATAGGCTGGTAAGTTTGATGTCAGTAGTAGGTAAGTTATTGGAAGGAGTACTAAGAGATAGGATCTACAAATACTTGGATAGACAGGGACTTATTAGGGAGAATCATCATGGCTTTGTGCATGGTAGATCATGTTTAACCAATTTATTAAAGTTTGTCAAGGAGGTTTTCAGGAAAGTGGATGAAGGGAAAGCGGTGGATGTTATCTACATGGACTTCAGTAAGGCCTTTGACAAGGTCCCGGAAGGGAGGTTAGTTAGGGAGGTTAAGTTGCAAGGTCTACATGGGGAGGTAGTAAATTGGATTAGACACTGGCTCAATGGAAGAAGCCAGAGAGTGGTTGTGGAGGATTGCTTCTCAGAGTGGAGTCTGGATTAGTGGTATGTGCCACAGGGATCAGTGCTGGGTCCACTGTTGTTTGTCATCTAGATCAATGATCTGGATGATAATGTGGTAAATTGGATCAGCAAATCTGCTAATGATACAAAGATTGGAGGTGTAGTGGACAATGAGGAAGGATTTCAAAGCTTGCAGAGGGATTTAGACCTGCTAGAAAAATGGGCTGAAAAATGGCAGGTGGAGTTTAATGCAGGTGTGTGAGGGTATTGCACTTTGGAGGGACAAACCAGTGCATCCACTATCTCTGTAGCTACTTCCCTTAATATTCTGGGATGTGACCCATCAAGTCCAGAGAACTTGTTGACCTTTAGCCCCATTAATTTATACATATTACAGTGCATGAGGAGGCCATTTGGCTCATCAAGCTTGCACCGACTACAATCCCTCCCAGGCCCTATCACTGTAACCCCACATATTTGCCCTTCTAATCCCTTTGATACTAAGGAGCTATTTAGCATGGCCAATCCAACTTGCACATCATAAGACTACTTGTGACTAATAATTAAAACTTTAAACTTTATATTCAGATTGTGGGAGGAACTAGAGTACCCGGAGGAAACCCACGCAGACATAGATCATAGATCATAGAAAATTACAGTTCAGAAACAGGCCTTTTGGCCCTTCTTGCCTGTGCTGAACCATTTTTCTGCCTAGTCCCACTGACCCGCACTTGGACCATATCCCTCCACACCCTTCTCATCCATGTACCTGTCCAAGTTTTTCTTAAATGTTAAAAGTGAACCCGCATTCACCACTTCATCTCGCAGTTCATTCCACACTCTCACCACTTTCTGTGTGAAGAAGCCCTTCCTAATATTCCCTTTAAGCTTTTCCCTCTTCATCCTTAACTTGTGTCCTCTATTTTTTTTCTCCCCTAGCCTCAGTGGAAAAAACCTGCTTTTATTCACTCTATCCCTGGCACTGCCAGGGTGACCATGCCCAAGGGGCACCACCCCCTGCTGCCTGATTGCTCCCCCCCAGAGGTCCCCAGTTTCCCCACTTTGCTCCCACCAGTTCCCCAAAAGTTGAAAGCTACTCTAAACCCCACTGGAGTGAAGTTGTACTGGCAGGCTTGCGCTGCTGAGAAGAAATTTCCACATGCCTGCTTTAAATGACCGGCCCTTTATCCTAGAGCAATGTGCCCTTGTTCAAGAGTGTCCCACTAGTGAAAACATCTCACCATCTACTCTGTCAAGACCCCTCAGGATCTTATATGATTGAATGAGGTCACCCCTCACTCTTACAAACTCCCAGAAATACAGTCATAGACTATTGAGTCTCTCTTGATAGAACAACCCTGTCATCCTAGAAATTAGCCTGGTGAAACTTCTTTGGACTGACTCCAATGTTACTATATCCTTTCCAAGGTAGGGGGCCAGAATGATACGCAGTATTCCAAGTGAGGCCTCAATGGCAACAAAACCTCCCTGTTTTTAAACTCCCACTCCTTTGAAATAAAGGCCAAAATGCCATTTGCTTTCTTAACTACTAGTTAAACCTGTCTGTTACTTTTTTGTTAGTCCTGCACAAGAATACCCAGAGCTGTTTGTATTTCACTCACCTGCAGTGTCTCTCCGTTAAGTGTATGACACTTCCCCACATTGAACTCCATTTGCCAGATTTTTGCCCAGTTACCCAATCTGTTGCAGAGTTACAGTATCCTCATGGATTAAGGATTGAGGTATAAGGAGAGGCTGGATAAACAGGGACTTTTTTCTCTGGAGCGTAGGAAGCTGAAGGGTGATCTTATAGAGGTCTATAAAGTAATGAGGGGCACAGATCAGCTAGATAGTCAATATCTTTTCCCAAAGGTAGGGGAGTCTAAAACTAGAGGGCATGGGTTTAAGGTGAGAGGGGAGAGATACAAAAGTGTTCAGAGGGACAATTTTTTCACACAGAGGGTGGTGAGTGTCTGGAACAAGTGCCAGAGATAGTAGTAGAGGTGGGTTCAATTTTGTCTTTTAAAAAGCATTTAGTTACATGGGTACGATGGGTATAGAGGGATATGGGCCAAATGCAGGCGATTGGTATTAGCATAGGAGTTTTATAAAAAAGGGTGGCACGGACAAGTTGGGCCAAAGGGCCCGTTTCCATGCTGTAAACCTCTTTGACTCTATGACTCATCACAACAAGCTCTTCCATCTATCATTGTATCATCAGCAAATCTGGAAAACCTTACAACTTATCTGTCCTTCAGTTCATTAATAATTGCAGACCAAGAACTGATCCCTACTGTACTCCACTAATTACATATTTCCTCTCTGAAAAGGACTATTTCAGAGACTTGGGTAGAGCAGGGACAAGAATGGATGTTGCAGGTTCCAGGGTTCAAATGCTTTAGTCGGAGTAGAGAACGAGGTAGAAGGGGGGGAGGAGTGGCATTATTAGTCAAAGACTGTATCACAGTGACAGAGAAGAAGTTTGATGAGGACTTGTCTGTTGAGGTAGTATGGGCTGAGATTAGAAACAGGAAAGGAGAAAAAAGGAGAAAAAAAGACACCCTGTTGGGAGTCTTTTATAGACCTCCTAAAAGTTCTAGAGAGGTAGAGGAAAGGATTGCCAAGTCAATTCTGGTCAGGAGTGAAAGTAATAGGGTAATTGTTATGGGGGACTTTAACTTTACTAATATTGATTGGAATAGCTATCGCTCTAGCTCGTTACAGGGGTCAGTTTTCGTACAAAGTGTGCAGGAAGGTTTTTTGACTCAGTATGTAGATAGGCCAACTAGAGGTGAGGCTACATTGGATTTGGTGTTGGGCAATGAGCCAGACCTGGTGTTAGGCTTGGAGGTTAGTGAACATTTTGGTGATAGTGACCACAATTCGGTTACGTCCACCTTAGTGATGATAGGGATAGGCATGAAGCTGGGGGCAGTAGTTATAGCTGGGGGAAGGGTAATTATGAGGCCATCAGGAGAGAAATAGGGTGCATAGATTGGACTAGGAAGCTACAGGGACTGGGAACATCTGGAATGTGGAGCTTATTCAAGGAGCAGCTGCTGCGGGTCCTTGATAAGTATGTCCCTGTCAGGCAACGAGGAAATGGTCGAGTAAGAGAACCTTGGTGTACGAAAAAAGTTGATTTGCTGGTTAAAAGGAAAAAAGGAGGCTTATGTCAGGATGAGGATTGAAGGCTCGGTTAGTGCAATGGATAGCTACAGATCAGCCAGGAGGGAGCTAAAGGGGGAATTGAGGAGAGCAAAGAGAGGACATGAGAAGACTTTGGCTGATAGGATTAGGGAGAATCCTAAAGCGTTCTTTAGATATGTTAAGAATAGAAGATTGGTTAGGGCAAGATTAGGGCCAGTCATAGACAGCAGTGGGAAGTTGTGCGTGGAGCCTGAGGATATTGGAGAGGTACTGAATAAATATTTCTCTTCGGTATTCACGCAGGGTGATGTACATGTAGTTATGGAGAACACTGAGGTACAGGGTTGCAAACTGGAAAGTATTGAAGTAGATAGGGAGGATGTGCTAGATATTCTTGAGGGTTTGAAGTTAGATAAGTCCCCTGGGCCGGACGGGATTTACCCTAGGATTCTCTGGAGGCAAGAGAGGCGATTGCAGAGCCTCTGGCTCTGATCTTCAGGTCGTCGTTGGTTACGGGTATAGTTCTGGAAGACTGGAGGATAGCGAATGTTGTCCCATTGTTCAAGAAGGGGAAGAGAGACTTTCCAGGGAAGTATAGGCCAGTGAGTTTTACTTCTGTTGTGGGCAAAGTATTGGAGAGAATTATTAGGGATAGGATTTATAGTTATTTAGAGAGAAATGAATTGATTGGGGATAGTCAGCATGGTTTTGTGAAGGGTAGTTCGTGCCTTACTAACCTTATTGAGTTTTTTGAAAAAGTGACCATAGAGGTGGATGGGGGTAAGGCGGTTGATGTGGTATATATGGACTTTAGTAAGGCGTTTGATAAGGTGGCCCATGGAAGACTTCTGCAGAAAATGCAGATGTATGGGATAGAGGGTGATTTAGCTACTTGGGTTAGGAATTGGCTAGCAGATAGAAGACAGAGGGTGGTGGTTGATGGAAGATATTCATCGTGGAGTTTGGTTACAAGTGGAGTACCTCAGGGATCTGTTTTGGGGCCCCTGCTGTTTGTACTTTTTATAAATGATCTGGATGAGGGTATTGAAGGATGGATTAGTAAATTTGCAGATGACACTAAAGTCGGTGGAGTGGTAGATAGTGAAGAGGGGTGTTATAGTTTACAGAGTGACTTGGACAAGTTGCAGAGCTGGCCGAGAGGTGGCAAATGGAGTTTAATGTGGAAAAGTGTGAGGTAATTCACTATGGCAGAAATAATAAATGTGTAGAGTATAGGGCAAATGGTAGGATTCTTAGTAGTCTAGATGAACAGAGGGATCTTGGTGTGTACGTGCATAGATCCCTGAAAGTAGGCAGTCAGGTCGAGAAGGTTGTTAGGAAGGCATATGGATTCTTGGCTTTTATTGGTAGAGGGATTGAATTTCGGAGCCGCAACGTCATGTTGCAACTGTACAAAACTCTAGTGCGGCCGCACTTGGAGTATTGTGTGCAGTTCTGGTCCCCGCATTATAAGAAAGATGTGGAGGCCTTGGAGAGGGTACAGAGGAGGTTTACCAGGATGTTGCCTGGTATGGAGGGCAGGTCTTATGAAGAGAGGCTGAGGGATTTGAGGTTGTTTTCGTTAGAAAGGAGGCGGCTAAGAGGGGACCTAATCGAAACATATAAGTTGATTAGAGGTTTTAGATAGGGTGGACAGTGATAGCCTTTTTCCTAGGATGGAGAAAGCTAGCATGAGGGGACACAGCTTTAAATTAAGGGGTGATAGTTATAGGACGGATATCAGAGGTAGGTTCTTTACCCAAAGGGTGGTTCGGGAGTGGAATGCCCTGCCTCAGCGGTTGTAGATGCGCCAAGTTTGGTGGCGTTTAAGAGGTTAGTTGATAAGTATATGGAAGAGAAGGGAATGGTTTAGTTTGGAGGTCATTGCTTTTTATATTGGTCGGCGCAACATCGAAGGCCGAAGGGCCTGTTCTGTGCTGTAATGTTCTATGTTCTATGTTCTATGACTAATTTATTCCAATTCTTTTTTCTATGTGACAACCAGTTTTCAGTCCATGCTACACACTCCCTCCAATTCTATGAGCTTTTATTTTATGCACTGGTCTCTTACGTGGCCCTTGTCAAATGCCTTGTAGGATGACAACACCTCCAGTATTGGCTTGCTTCACAATGATGACTGATGGTACAGCTTGAGAACAATGCCAAAAACAACAGCCCACAATGACAAAGAACAAAGAACAAACCAGCACGGGAAAGAGGCCCTTTGGCCCAACGAGCCTGTGCCGCCACCCAAATGTTCCCACCCCTACCCGCAATCCCTGTCCATGTTTATAGATGTTAACACTTGTTAGCTTCAGGAGTTGTGGCAGAACCTACCTCTTCAATTATCCACAAGGAGGCACCAAGTGAAGATCGCCCACCTGAAATAGATTTTTTGTAGCAAAAAGCCTGTTGTCTTTTGTAGATGGAAGAATGTAATCAGCAGCAATGTGTGAGGCAGTTTACCCAATACCTTTTGAAAATTAACATCTCATACATTTCCTTTACTTCCCCGGCAGGACATTTTTTTCCAGAAATATTTCTAAACTGATCAAAGACAACAAAATGGATTTTTCTGTGGGCTTTGGGCCCCTGACTTTGGGATAATATGAGAGTTCTAACAGCAAACTTGCCAGCAAGTGGGGTTAAAACAGACTTAGCAATCTTCACTGTCCAAATTAGGGCAGGTGGGTTCTCAGTGCTGCTGGTCCAATCTGACAGCTTGAAGCTTCAATGTGGGGAAGTTCACTGAAGAATTGATCAGAGTTTTATTATTGTACATCAACACCCTCCACACCCTTCTTCAAAAATATCTCCACCTTCAAGGCAAAATCCAGCTGCACACATTTTACTAACTCATAAACTAAGCCGGAAAAATGTAGCGGGGAGTTATAGGATAAAAGGTAAAACTATCTGGAGTATAGAGATGCAGAGAGACCTGGGGGCGCAGGTTCACAAGTCTCTGAAGGTGTCAGTACAGGTGGAGAATGTGATAAAGAAAAAGTATGGTATGTTAGCCTTCATAGGAAGAGGTATAGAATACAAGAGTAGGAGTCTGATGTTGCAAGTGTATAGAACGTTGGTTAGGCCTCACTTGGAGTACTGCGTCCAGTTCTGGTCGCCTTACTACCGGAAGGATGTGGAGGCCCTGGAGAGAGTGCAGAGATTTACCAGGATGCTGCCTGGTATGGAAAGGCAGTCTTACGAGGAAAGATTGAATGCACTGGGGTTGTTTTCCCTTGAAAGACGTCGGCTGAGAGGGGATCTATTAGAGGTATATAAGATTATGAGGGGTATAGATAGAGTAAATGGTGGTAAGCTTTTTCCACCATTAGAAAAGGATAGAACGAGGGGTTATGGCCTTAGCCCCCCTCACCCTATGTATAAGACGAATATTAGAGGGCAGCTTTTCACACAAAGGGTAGTGGGGGTGTGGAATGCACTACCGAGTAAGGTGGTGGGAGCAGGCACGCTAGGGTTGTTTAAGGGTCTCTTGGACAGCCACATGAGCGGTCTGCAGATAGAGGGATATAATAGGACTGTTTAAATATCCTATTTGTTTCCACAGGATGTTCGGTCCACCTTGTTGACCAACAAGGGCATGCATGGCCTAGTGCCTCACGTCGTTAGTGTATGCTTAAACTGGACCATCTGATGGGCACCATGACAGCTCAGAGACTATCGCTGTTGCTGTGCAGACACATGGATTTGGGCCTGTGTCTGCGGGAGTTTGCGCGTTCTCCCCAAGGTTGCGTGGGTTTTCTCCGGGTACTCCGGTTTCCTCCCACATCCCAAAAATGTGCTCTTAGGCTGACTGGGTAACAAATTGGTCCCTATATTGGTCTCTATATGTCATTAAGACGTTAGGACGGCGGCGCGGGCTCGTTGGGCCGAAGGGCCTGTTTCCGGTGCTGTGTTGTTCTTTGTTCTTTGTTCTTTTGTTCATTCAGAACGATAAGTTCAGATTCTGGAATCCAGATCTAACCTTTCCATGTATTCAACAGGAACTGGTGTGCCTATGTTGTGACTCGGGTGGTATCCTGTGTTATAGAGGATGGTGTTGCAACGTTTGTCAAACCAGAGTATCAGCCCTGTGGTTGGGGACAGCTGCAGTGTCCACGGACAGTGATGTGAGTATTTGGGTTTCAGTACACACAGACAGTGATGTGAATGTGTGCATGAGGTGGTGGCAGAGTGGTAATATCACTGGTTAACCTTCAGGAGACAGAATTTCATATCCCACCATGGCAGTTGGTGAAATTTAAATTCAATTGCAAAATGTGGAACTAAAGTGATTGTGATTAAAAATATCTGTTTTGTTAATGTTTTATGTTCTGGTGAGAAAATCTGCTGTCAGATGACTCGATATTCGGTGCCTCTGAATAATCTCCAAACGGCTTAGCAAACCCTCGATACATCAGATTGATACAGAATCAACCAATCAGATCAAAGCTTTGGAGCTCTGCCACATTCAGTTATGGAGGCTAAACAAATGTTGCCGCCTTCATTAACGGGCACCTCAGCAATCTGTGCAATCTTCAGCCTGAGTAGATGATCCAGCTCTGCAGCATCCTGCTCCCCAGTCTTCATCCAATTCAATTGACTCCATGTGATGAAGATAAAAACATCAGTAATCTGAGCAGAAATAGGCCATAAGCCAGCTTTGCTCATTCAATGAGATAGAAATATAGAATCACGGAAGATCACTCCACTGGTTGGAATCATTCCCAGCACAAAGGAAGATGTTTGTGGTGGTTGAGCTCAAGCATTTTGGTTTCAAGACATCACTGCAGAAGTTCCTCAGGGTAGTGGCCTCGACCCAACTGTCTTCAGCTGTTTCATCAATGACCTTCCTTCCACCGTAAGGTCAGAAGTAGAGATGTTCGATGATGACTGCACCATGTTCACATCATTTATAATTCCTCAGATATGAAAGGAGCCCATATCAAAATGCAGCAAAACCTGGACAATATCCAGGCTTGGGCAGATAAATGACAAATGATTGCACCTTAGAAGTGCCAGGCAATGACCATTTCCAACAAGACAGGATCTAACCATTATCCCTTGACATTCAACGGCATTATCATCATTGAATCATCAGCTGTCAACATCTTGGGAGTTAACATTAGATTGAATAAAGTTTATTTATTAGTGTCACAAGTAGGTTTACATTAACACAGCAATGAGGTTTTTTACTGTGAAAATCCCCTAGTCACCACACTCCGGCTCCTGTTTGGGTACGCTGAGGGAGAATTTAGCATGGCCAATTCACCTAATTGGCATGTCTTCTTGGACTGTGGGAGGAAACCAGAACACCTGGAGGAAACCCACGCAGACATGGGAAGAACAGACAGTGACCCAAAGTAAGAATTGACCTGGGTCCCTGGTATTGTGAGGCAGCAGTGCTAACCACTGTGCCACCCCAAGAATACTCCCTACTTGCTTGGGCTAGCACAGTGGTTAGCTGCCACAGCACCAGAAACCCAGGTTCAATTCTGGCCTTGGGTCACTGACTGTGTGGAGTTTGCACATCCTCCCCGTGTCTGTGTCAGTTTCCTCCAGGTGCTCCAGTTTCCTCCCACAATCGAAAAATGTGCATATTAGGCAGATTGGCCATGCTAAGTTGTCCCTTGGGATCAGGGGGATTAACAGGGTAAATTCATGGGGTTACAGTGATAAGGCTTGGGTGGGATTATAATCAGTGCAGGCTCAATGGGCTGAATGGCCTCCTTCTGCATTCTAGAAATTCTAAGAGTGCAACTCCAGAAACCATTCACACCATCCAGGTCAAAGAAGTCTGCTTGATTAACATCTACCAATCAACTTAAATATTCCCTCCCTCTACCATTAATTACTGTGGCAGCTGTATGTATTATATGATGACAGCATCTTCCAAACCTGTAATTTCTTCTATTAGGAGGGGTGAAATGCAGCTGGTGCAAGGAAACAGGAGGTGAATTTCCTTCCAAGTTCCACATCATCCTGATTTGGAATAATATTGCAATTTCTTCACTGTCGCTGGGTCAATAGATGGAGCTCTTTTCCTAACAGCATTATAGGAGCACCGACACCACTGAGGTTGTTGTTTTTTAAGGAGATTCATCATCACCTTTGGGAGCAAATGGGGATAGGTGATAAATGTTGGCCCAGCCAGTAATGCGCAAATGTGAAAGAGTAACTAAAGTGTAATCGTAGGTAGTGATGTGAGTGTTTCTTTACAGGACCCACAGATGATATTTCATTTATTCTTTTATGGGATGTGGGCATGACTGACAAGGCCATGATTTATTACCCATGTCTAATTATCCTGAATTGATAGGCTTGCTAGGCCGTTTCAGAGGACAGTTGAGTGTCAACCACATTGCTGTGGATCAGGAGAAACTAAGGGATATTAGTGAACCAGATGGGTTTTTATAAAAGTTGATAGTTTTATGGTCACCTTTCCTGAGATTAATACTTCAGTTCCACCAGCTGCCTTGATGGAACTTGAATCTGTGTTCCCATTACTAATCCAGTGATATTATCACTGTACCACTGACAGTTACAAGGAGGGGCTGAATAGACTGGGACTTCTTTCTCTGGAGAGTAGGAGGCTGAGGGGTGAGTCTATAAAATAATGAGAGGCATAGATCAGCTTAGATCAGCTAGATAGTCAATATCTTTTCCCAAAGATAGGGGAGCCTGCAACTAGAGGGCAGAGATTTAAGGTAAGAGGGGAGAGATACAAAAGTGTTCAGAGGAACAATTTTTTCACACAGAGGGTGGTGAGTGTCTGGAACAAGCTGCCAGAGGTCGTAGTAGTAGAGGCAGGTACAATTTTATCTTTTAAAAAACATTTGGATAGTTACATGGGTATGATAGATATAGAGAGATATGAGCCAAATGCAGGTAATTGGGATTAGCTTAGGGATTGTAAAAAATAATGAACAAGTTGGGCCAAAGGGCCTGTTTCATGCTATAAACCTCTATGACTCTAAGACAGTGACGTGTTTGCAGTTACAGTGCCCAGGTGTAATGCCAGGGTTAGGATTAATACAATAGATATAAAAATATAAGGCAGTCGCATCAGGCAGTTGTGTAGGGAGCAGGTGGACTGACAGAGGGACAATGTACCTACTCGATTACTCACCAAGCACAGTCTACAAACTCTGTAAGTACAAGAATTTTAAAGTCAATATCAATGCCTTCAGCTTTTTCTTGCTCTCATCCTTGCCTATCACCTTCTACAGGATGGTTTGCAGAAGTGACAGCACCGATTTAGCCTATTGTTGGTGCCACATGAGGCACATTCACAATCCAGGATGGTGGTAATCCAGCTTTGCTAAGATGCATCATTGACAATTAGTAATCCAACACACCTTATGGATGGATGACAATGACAATCACTGCTCCTACCCTGTTTGTTTTCAAGCCTTGAAGACTTGTACAAAGTTTGCTGCTCGAAGACACCACCAGAAACAACCATAGCCAATTTAGCTCAGTTTTTTCCCTTTTACACAACCAGTGTAAAAGTTGGGCCAAAGGGCTCGTTTTCATACTGTAAATCTCTATGATTTTATGACAACACTCTAATCCCAGCTGATCAAAACAGCGCAAAAGGAAATTTGTTCCACTGCCATTTTGAAATGTTTGCAACATAAGGCAAAAGCTGCCTAGCAAAGTATGGTTAATGGAGGAGACATTTCTAGTGTTTCTGCTCCATTCCTAAAAAGATGGGACAAATGTTGATGCCACTGCCATTCTCAGACTTCCCAGGATAAGCTTGCTAGTGTTCCCAGGATTTCCGGTCCACCAGGTTAGAGACTCCAACACACTTCAAGCTTAGCACAGATGCAAGGCTATTTGTACTTGCTGCTCATGGGATTGTACAATTCTTCTTCTGCCTCCCATTGTGAAACTCCAAAGGCCAAGTTGAAAAAACTTGCATATTCAGGGTCAGTTGATCACATTTGGCCATAAAGGCTGATAGATCCTGGAAACTTTTAATGTCATCTGCAATCAGCCATTTCTCTTTCAGTCTCTTTGGAGCTCTGCCACAATATTAGAACATAGAACATAGAACATTACAGCACAGAACAGGCCCTTCAGCCTTTGATTTTGCGCCGACCAATATAAAAAGCAATGACCCTCCAAACTAAACCATTCCCTTCTCTTCCATATACTTATCAACTAACCTCTTAAACGCCACCAAACTTGGCGCATCTACAACTGCCGCAGGCAGGGCATTCCACTCCCGAACCACCCTTTGGGTAAAGAACCTACCTCTGATATCCGTCCTATAACTATCACCCCTTAATTTAAAGCTGTGTCCCCTCGTGCTAGCTTCTCCATCCTAGGAAAAAGGCTATCACTGTCCACCCTATCTAAACCTCTAATCATCTTATATGTTTCGATTAAGTCCCCTCTTAGCCGCCTCCTTTCTAACGAAAACAACCTCAAATCCCTCAGCCTCTCTTCATAAGACCTGCCCTCCATACCAGGCAACATCCTGGTAAACCTCCTCTGTACCCTCTCCAATGCCTCCACATCTTTCTTATAATGTGGGGACCAGAACTGCACACAATACTCCAAGTGCGGCCGCACTAGAGTTCTGTACAGTTGCAACATGACGTTGCGGCTCCGAAATTCAATCCCCCTACCAATAAAAGCTAAGACTCCATATGCCTTCTTAACAACCTTATCGACTTGACTGCCTATTGATGCTGCATTGACTATGGCTGATGTTATAGATGTTCCCTCCATCGTCCATGGTAGTATTCACATCCAGCTGTAAAAGAATGGTGATAAAAAACAGCTGATTTCACATTCAAAGCTCTGTTGGAAATTGAACAAAGATTATGTCACTTGAGAAACAGTCACCAGGGATTACAGGGACTATCGAGCAGTTGATTTGATTTGATTTTGAATTGATTTATTATTGTCACATGTATTAGCATACGGTGAAAAGTATTGTTTCCTGTGTGCTGTACAGAGAAAGCATAAAGTTCATAAAGAAGGAAATGAGAGGGTGCAGAATGTAATGTTACAGTCATAGCTGGGGTGTAGGCAAAGATCAACTTAAGCAAGGTAAGTCCTTTCGAAAGTCTGGCAGCAGCAGGAAAGAAACTGTTCTTTGAGTCGGTTGGTCTGTGACCTCAGACTTTTGTATCTTTTTCCTGACAGAAGGAGGTGGAAGAGAGAATGTCCAGGGTGCCTGGAGTCCTTAATTATGCTGGCAGTTATTGAGACAGCAGGAAGTGTAGACAGTCAGTGGATGGGAGGCTGATTTGCGTAATGAATTGGGCTACCTTCATAACCTTTTGTAGTTTTTTTGCAGTCTTGGGCAGAGCAGGAGCCACACCAAGCTATGATACAACCAGAAGAATACTTTCTATGGTGCATCTGTGAGAGTTGTAGCTGATATGCCAAATTTCTTTAGTCTTCTGAGAAAATAGAGGCCTTGGTGGGCTTTGACACGGGGGAACCAGGGCAGGTTGTTGGTGACCTGGACACCTAAAAACTTGAAGCTATCATCCCTTTCTACTTCATCCCCATTGATGTAGACAGGAGTATGTTCTTCTTCATGCTTCCTGAGGTTAATGACTATCTTCTTTGTTTTGATGACATTAAGGGAGAGATTATTGTTGCTGCACCAGTTCACCAGATTCTCTATCTCATTCCTGTAGTCTGTCTCATCATTGGTTGAGATCCATTATTGTCAGCAAACTTGAAAATCGAATTGGAGGGGAATTTGGCCACACAGTCAGACTTGTATAAGGAGTATAGTGAGGGGACTGAGAACACAGCCTTGTGGGGCATGGGTGTTGAGGATGATCGTGGAGGAGGTGCTGCTGCCTATCCTTACTGATTGTGGTCTGTGAGTTAGGAAGTTCAGGATCCAATTGCAGAGGGAGGAGCTGAAGCCCAGGCCACAGAGTTTGGAGATGAGTTTTGTGGGAATAATGGCCTAATCACTTGTCCAATTACCTGATGGAATTGTTCTTCCTGATGTAAACAGACCACAAATGTGGAATTGAGGAGTGCTGTTAAGATACCAATCTTTATTCAGCAGTGTGCTGCCGTATATAGTTGTGTATGTGTAAGGCAAATCACACACCGTGGCTGATAACTTCACCAGTGATCCTGTTGCCCTCAATTCTACATTTGGGGCCAAATGAGAAGCATTTTCCACGAATCATAAGCCGATATCCGCCAGGAACCTCCAGGATGTTTGATACTCCCAGAAAGAGGATGTCAAAGTTCAAGGCTACTCTCACCAAGGCCAGAAGGACCTTTGTGACTCTATCACCTTCTGATCCATGGCAGCCACATCAGTGGAATTAATTCTGGATGTTTCTGAATTAAATCATTGATCAAACTGCAATTGGATCAAGGCTTTTCTGGGGATCTGTTGGACTGCTTCAGTCCTCAGTTGGCTGAGCAGGATGGTGTAGAACATGAGACAGACAAAGAACAAAACAGCACGGGAAACAGGCCCTTCGGCCCAACGTGCCCGTGCTGCCACCCCGATGTTCCGACCTCTACCCATGATCCCTGTGTATGTTTCTAGATTAAAAACCAAATTTAAGACAATTTAGGGAGAATTTGTTTTGCCAATTAGCCTAAGAGCACATCTTTGGGATGTGGGAGGAAACTGGAGCGCCTGGAGAAAACCCACGCAAACATGGGGAGAACATGCAAACTCCCACAGACACAGGCCCAAATCCATGTATCTGCACAGCACAGCGATAGTCACTGAGCTGTTGTGTTGCCCATCAAATGGTTGAGGTCAAGCGTACACTAATGACGTGAAGCAGTAGGATACTCTCAAAAAAGATCCAAGAGCAGCCCTCTCACGACCCATCACATGTATGCCCCTCGTTAGACAACAAGGTGAACCAAAGTACCTGTAGGATAAAAACAAGTACATCAATTTCAGAAAGGAAGTTTGAGGAGGACTTGTCTGTTGAGGTAGTATGGGCTGAGGTTAGAAACAGGAGAGGAGAGGTCACCCTGTTGGGAATCTTTTATAGACCTCCTAAAAGTTCGAGAGAGGTAGAGGAAAGGATTGCAAAGTCGATCCTGGACAGGAGTGAAAGTAATAGGGTAATTGTTATGGGGGACTTTAACTTTACTAATATTGATTGGAATAGCTATAGCTCTAGCTCGTTAGAGGGGTCAGTTTTCGTACAAAGTGTGCAGGAAGTTTTTTGACTCAGTATGTAGATAGGCCAACTAGAGGTGAGGCTACATTGGATTTGGTGCTGGGCAATGAGCCAGACCAGGTGTTAGACTTGGAAGTTGGTGAATATTTTGGTGATAGTGACCACAATTCGGTTACGTTCACCTTAGTGATGGATAGGGATAGGCATGAAGCTGGGGGCAGTAGTTATAGCTGGGTGAATGGTAATTATGAGGCCATAAGGAGGGAATTAGGGTGCATAGGTTGGACTAGGAAACTACAGGGACTGGGCACATCTGAAATGTGGAGCTTAGAGCATAGAGCATAGAACATTACAGCGCAGTACAGGCCCTTCGGCCCTTGATGTTGCGCCGGCCAGTTAGTTTTGGAATAACCTAAACTATTCCAATATCATCCATATGCCTATCCACCGAACATTTGAATGCCCCCAAAGTAGGTGAGTCCACAACTGCTGCAGGCAGGGCATTCCACGCCCTCACCACCCTCTGTGTAAAGAACCTGCCTCTGACATCCGTCCTATAACCACCACCTCTTAATTTAAAGTTACGTCCCCTCGTGTTGGTCATCACCATCCGAGGAAAAAGGCTCTCACTATCCACCCTATCCAATCCCTTGATCATCTTATACGCCTCAATTAGGTCACCGCATAACCTTCTTCTCTCTAATGAAAATAACCTCAGGTCCCTCAGCCTTTCCTCATAAGGCCTTCCCACCATACCAGGCAACATCCTGGTAAACCTCCTCTGCACCCTTTCCAATGCTTCCACATCTTTCTTATAATGCGGCGACCAGAACTGTACGCAATACTCCAAGTGCGGCCGCACCAGAGTTTTGTACAGTTGTAACATAACCTCACGGCTCCTAAATTCAATCCCTCTACCAATAAAAGCTAACACACCGTACGCCTTCTTAACAACTTTATCAACCTGGGTGCCAACTTTCAAAGAGCTATGTACTTGTACCCCAAGATCCCTCTGCTCGACAACACTATTAAGGGTCCTTCCATTAGCCCTATATTTCATATGCCTGTTATTCCTACCAAAGTGAATCACCTCACACTTATCAGTATTGAATTCCATTTGCCACCTCACGGCCCAGCTCTGCAACCTATCTATGTCCCTCTGCAAACTGTAACATCCATCCTCGCTGTCTACAACTCCCCCCACTTTGGTATCGTCAGCAAATTTACTAATCCAACCCTCTACACCCTCATCTAGGTCATTTATAAAAATGACAAACAGCAGTGGCCCTAAAACAGATCCTTGAGGTACACCACTTGTAACTGCACTCCAGGTTGAATATTTCCCATCAACCACCACCCTCTGTCTTCTATCAGCTAGCCAATTCCTAATCCAAACTGCTAAATCACCTTCAATCCCATGCATCTGCACTTTCTGCAGTAGCCTACCATGGGGAACCTTATCAAACGCTTTGCTAAAATCCATATACACTACATCAACTGCCTTACCCTTATCTACCTCTTTGGTCACCTCCTCAAAAAACTCAATAAGGTTTGTGAGGCACGACCTACCCTTCACAAAACCGTGCTGACTATCCCTAATCAATTTATTTCTCTCTAGATGCTTATAAATCCTATCCCTTATAATTCTTTCCAAGACCTTGCCCACAACAGAAGTCAGGCTCACCGGTCTATAATTTCCAGGATGGTCCCTACTCCCCTTTTTGAACAAAGGGACAACATTTGCCATCCTCCAGTCTTCCGGCACTATACCTGTAGCTAACGACGACATGAAGATCAAAGCCAAAGGCTCTGCAATCTCCTCTCTAGCCTCCCAGAGAATCCTGGGTAAATCCCATCTGGCCCAGGGGACTTATCAATTTTCATACCCTCAAGATTCGCTAACACCTCCTCCTTATGAACCTCAATCCTGCCCAGTCTACAACCTAGTATCGCAGTATTCTCCCCGACAACATTGTCTTTCTCCTGCGTGAATACTGACGAAAAATACTCATTCAGTGTCTCTCCTATCTCCTCAGGCTCCACGCACAACTTCCCACTGCTATCTCTGACTGGCCCTAATCTTGCCCTAACCAATCTTTTATTATTTATATACCTTATTATTTATATAGCTTAATTCAAGGAGCAGCTACTGCGAGTCCTTGATAGTATGTCCCTGTCAGGCAAGGAGGAAATGGTCGAGTAAGGGAACCATGGTGTACTAAAAAAGTTAATTCGCTGGTTAAAAGGAAAAAGGAGGGTTATGTCAGGATGAGGCTTGAAGGCTCAGTTAGTGCACTGGATAGCTATAGATTAGCCAAGAGTGAGCTAAAGAGTGAGTGGAGGAGGGCTAAAAGGGGACACGAGAAGACTTTGGCTGATAGGATTAAGGAGAATCCTAAAGCTTTTTTTAGATATATTAAGAATAGAAGATTGGTTAGGGCAAGATTAGGGCCAGTCAGAGACAGCAGTGGGAAGTTGTGCGTGGAGCCTGAAGAGATTGGAGAGGCACTGAACAAATATTTCTCTTCCGTATTCACGCAGGGAGATGTAAATGTAGTTGTGGAGAACACTGGGATACAGGGTTGCAAACTGGAAAGTATTGAACATAGAACATAGAACATTACAGCACAGAACAGGCCCTTCGGCCTTCGATGTTGCGCCGACCAATATAAAAAGCATGCCCCTCCAAACTAAACCATTCCCTTCTCTTCCATATACTTATCAACTAACCTCTTAAACGCCACCAAACTTGGCGCATCTACAACTGCGGCAGGCAGGGCATTCCACTCCCTAATCACTCTTTGAGTAAAGAACCTACTCTGATATCCTCCTATAACTATCACACCCTTAATTTAAACTGTGTCCCCTCGTG
This sequence comes from Sphyrna mokarran, assembly GCA_024679065.1. Lineage (NCBI taxonomy): Eukaryota > Metazoa > Chordata > Chondrichthyes > Carcharhiniformes > Carcharhinidae > Sphyrna > Sphyrna mokarran. The sequence continues at coordinate 89,553,510 of JAGIQG010000012.1, forward strand.
CTAGCTTTTTCCATCCTAGGAAAAAGGCTATCACTGTCCACCCTATCTAAACCCTAACATCTTATATTTCTCGTTAGGTCCCCTCTTAGCCGCCTCCTTTCTAACGAAAACAACCTCAAATCCCTCAGCCACTCTTCATCAGACCTGCCCTCCATACCATGCAACATCCTGGTAAACCTCCTCTGTACCCTCTCCAATGCCTCCACATCTTTCTTATAATGGGGGACCAGAACTGCACACAATACTCCAAGTGCGGCCGCACTAAAGTTTTGTACAGTTGCAACATGACGTTGCAGCTCCGAAATTAAATCCCTCTACCAATAAAAGCCAAGACTCCATATGCCTTCCTAACAACCTCCTCGACCTGACTGCCTACTTTCAGGGATCTATGCACATAACACACCAAGATCCCTCTGTTCATCTAGACTACTAAGAATCCTACCATTTCCCTATACTCTACACATTTATTAATTCTGCCATAGTGCATTACCTCACACTTTTCCACATTAAACTCCATTTGCCACCTCTCGGCCCAGCTCTGCAACTTGTCCAAGTCCCTCTGCAAACTATAACACCCCTCTTCACTATCTACCACTCCACCGACTTTAGGTCATCCGCAAACTTACTAATCCATCCTCAATACCCTCATCCAGATCTTTTAAAAATTAAAAACAGCAGTCGCCCCAAACACACCCAGTACACCACTTTCACACCAACTCCAAGATGAAATATCCCCCATCAAACCACCACCCTCTGTCTTCTTCTGCTAGCCCAAATCCTAACCCAATAAGCTAAATCAAACCTCTACCCCATACATCTGCATTTTCTGCAGAATCTTCCATTGGACACCTTATCAAACGCCTTACTAAAGTCCATATATACCACATCAACCGCCTTAACCCCCATCCACCTCCTTAGTCACTTTTTCAAAAAACTCAATAAGGTTAGTAAGGCACGACCTACCCTTCACAAAACCATGCTGACTATCCCCAATCAATTCATTTCTCTCAAATAACTATAAATCCTATCCCTAATAATTCTCTCCAATACTTTGCCCACAACAGAAGTAAGACTCACTGGCCTATAATTCCCTGGAAGGTCTCTCTTCCCCTTCTTGAACAATGGGACCACATTCGCTATCCTCCAGTCCTCCGGAACCACACCCGTAACCAACGACGACCTGAAGATCAGAGCCAGAGCCTCTGCAATCTCCTCTCTTGCCTCCCAGAGAATCCTAGGGAAAATCCCGTCCGCCCAGGGGACTTATCCAACTTCAAACCCTCGAGAATATCTAGCACATCCTCCCTATCTACTTTGATACCTTCCACCTTGCTACCCTGTACCTCAGTGTTCTCCATAACTACATTTACATCACCCTGAGTGAATACCGAAGAGAAATATTTATTCAGTAACTCTCCAATCTCTTCGGGCTCCACGCACAACTTCCCACTGCTGTCTATGACTGGCCCTAATCTCGCCCTAACCAATCTTCTATTCTTAACATATCTAAAGAAAAGCTTTAGGATTCTCCTCAATCCATCAGCCAAAGTCTTCTCATGTACCCTCTTAGCTCTCC
>JAGIQG010000012.1:89555185-89578996 GCA_024679065.1 Sphyrna mokarran
CACTTGTCACCGAACTCCAAGATGAATATCTCCCATCAACCACCACCCTCTGTCTTCTATCTGCTAGCCATTTCCTAACCCAATTAGCTAAATCACCCTCTATCCCATACATCTGCATTTTCTGCAGAAGTCTTCCATGGGCCACCTTATCAAACGCCTTACTAAAGTCCATATATACCACATCAACGCCTTACCCCCATCCACCTCTTTGGTCACTTTTTCAAAAAACTCAATGAGGTTAGTAAGGCACGACCTACCTTTCACAAAACCATGCTGACTATCTCCATCATTCATTTCTCTCTAAATAACTATAATCCTATCCCTATTATTCTCTCCAATTACTTTCCCACACAGAAGATACTCACTGGCCTATATTCCCTGGAGGTCTCTCTTCCCCTTCTTGAACACGGGACCACTTCGGCTATCCTCCAGTCCTCCTGAACCACAACCGTAACCAACGAGGACCTGAAGATCAGAGCCAGAGGCTCTGCATCTCCTCTCTTGCCTCCCAGAGAATCCTAGGGTAAATCCCGTCCGGCCCAGGGGACTTATCCAACTTCAAACCCTCGAGAATTTCTAGCACATCCTCCCTATCTACTTTGATACTTTCCAGTTTGCTACCCTGTACCTCAGTGTTCTCCATAGCTACATTTACATCACTCTGCGTGAATACCGAAGAGAAATATTTATTCAGTGCCTCTCCAATCTCTTCGTGCTCCACGCACAACTTCCCACTGCTGTCTATGACTGGCCCTAATCTTGCCCTAACCTAGATCTTCTATTCTTAACATATCTTAAGAAAGCTTTAGGATTCTCCTTAATCCTATCAGCCAAATTCTTCTCATGTCCTCTCTTAGCTCTCACAATTCAAATTGGGGGGGGGGGGGGGGGAGGTTGATAAGGAGGATGTGCTAGATTTCTTGAGGGTTTTGAAGTTAGATAAGTTTCCCTGGGCTTGACGGGATTACCCTAGGATTCTCTGGAGGCGAGAGAGGCGATTGCAGAGCCTTTGGCTCTGATCTTCAGGTTGTCGTTGTTACGGGATAGTGCTGTAAGCTGGAGATAGCTAATGTGTGTCCCATTGTTCAAGAAGGGGAAGAGAGACTTTCGGGGAATTTTATAGTCAGTAAGTCTTCTTCTGTTGTTGGCAGTATTTGGAAAGAATTATTAGGGATAGGGATTTATAGTTATTTAGAGAGAAATGAATTGATTGGGGATAGTCATCTGGTTTTGTGAAGGGTAGGTCGTGCCTTACTAACCTCATTGAGTTTTTTGAAAAAGTGACCAAAGAGGTGGATGGGGGTAAGGCAGTTGATGTGGTATATATGGACTTTAGTAAGGCGTTCGATAAGGTGGCCCATGGAAGGCTTCTGCAGAAAATGCAGATGTATGGGATTGAGGGTGATTTAGCTAATTGGATTAGGAATTGGCTAGCAGTTAGAAGACAGAGGGTGGTGGTTGATGGCAGATATTCATCGTGGAGTTTGGTTACTAGTGGTGTACTCAGGGATCTGTTTTGGGGCCCCTGCTGTTTGTAATTTTTATAAATGATCTGGATGAGGGTATTGAAGGATGGATTAGTAAATTTGTGGATGACACCAATTCGGAGGAGTGGTAGATAGTGAAGAGGGGTGTTCTAGTTTGCAGAGAGACTTGGACAAGTTGCAGAGCTGGGCAAGAGGTGCAAAATGGAGTTTAATGTGGAAAAGTGTGAGGTAATTCACTTTGGCAGGAATACAAATGTGTAGAGTATAGGGCTAACGGTAGGACTCTTAATATTTGATGAACAGAGGGATCTTGGTATATGTGTGCATAGATCCCTGAAAGTTGGCAATCAAGTCGATAGGTTGTTAAGAAGCATACGGAGTCTTGCTTTTATTGTAGGGGATTGAATTTCGGAGCCGCAACGTCATGTTGCAACTGTACAAAACTCTAGTGCGCGCACTTGAGTATTGTGTACATTCTGGTCCCGACATTATAAGAAAGATGTGGAGGCATTGGAGAGGGTACAGAGGAGGTTTACCAGGATGTTGCCTGTATGGAAGGCAGGTCTTATGAAGAGAGGCTGAGGGATTTGAGGTTGTTTTCGTTAGAAAGAAGGCGGCTAAGAGGAGACCTTATGAAACATATAAGATGATTAGAGGTTTAGATAGGGTGGACAGTGATAGCCTTTTTCCTAGGATGGAGAAAGCTAGCACGAGGGGACATAGCTTTAAATAAGGGGTGGTGGTTTTAGGACGGATGTCAGAGGTAGGTTCTTTACCCAGAGGGTGGTAAGGGTATGGAATGCCTGCGTCATTTGTAGATGTGCCAGTTTGGTGGCGTTTAAGAGGTTAGTAGATAAGTTTATGGATGAAAGGGGAATGGTTTAGGTTAGAGGTCACTGCTTGTTCCTAATTGGTCGGCGCAACATCGAAGGCCGAAGGGCCTGTTCTGCGCTGTAATGTTCTATGTTCTATCAATATCATTATCTATTTACACACTTCCCAGGGACTCCCAAGGCTCATGATCCCTATTTTAAATCAGTTTTCTATATCCCTCCATTCCCATTCTAAGTATTTCTTAAATAACTCCAGAGTACCTGCCTCCACCACTTTACTTGGCAGTGCATTCCATACCCACACCACCCTCTATATGAAAAAACTCCCTCTAGCATCCAAATTATACCTTACCCGCCTCACCCTAAGCCCGTGACCCCTCATGCTATTTGAGTCCATCCTAGGAAAAAGCTTAACCCTGTTTGCTCCATCTATCCTCTTCATAATCTTGTACACCTCTATCAGATCTCCTCTATGTCTACGTCTTTCTAAGGAAAACAGTCCCAATTTGCCTAATCTCTCCTCGTAACTCAGACCTTCCATACCAGGCAGCATCCTGGTAAACCTCCTCTGCACTCTCTCCAGACTTTCCACATCCTTCCGGTAGTAAGGCAACCAGAACTGGACGCAGTATTCCAAATGAGGTCTAACCAGTGTTTTATACAACTGCAACATTAAAGTTTGTACTCTATACCCCTTCCTATAAAGGCTAACATACTATATGCTTTCTTCACAACCTTCTCCACTTGCTCTGCCACCTTCAGAGACTTGTTCACCTGCACCCCCAGGTCCCTCTGCGTTTCTATACTCTTAATAGGTCTACCCTTTATCATATACCTCCCCCCTACATTCTTTCTCCCGAAATGCATCACCTCACATTTATCAGGATTGAATTCCATCTGCCATCTGTCTGTCCAAGCTACCAGCCTATCTATGTCCTGCTGCATTGCCTGACAATGCTCGTCAATATCCGCAAGTCCAGCCATCTGCAAACTTGCTGATCACTCCACTTACTCCCTCTTCCAAGTCATTCATATATATTACAAATAGAAGACATCACTGGGGCAGGGTTAAATCGGAAATGTGTAGGACTAAAGTTACCAGCTCACGGTGCAATCGTGCAATCTTTGTTTCCCATTGATTAATACAATGCCATTTGCCACTCTGGACTCATGCTAGGACAAGGCGGCTCAGTTGGCAAGAAAGATGAAGCTTTAACGGTTTCAGGTGGAATAGTTTTGTGGTGCTTTAGGAAGGAGTGGAGTTTTGGTAATCTTTTCTTCAAATGCATTTTCCATATCGAACTCCTCTCGTCATTGCTTCAAGTCGGAACAGATAGGAAATAATCTTCAAGTGTCTCACCCAGAGTTTTTATGTTAGAGAAACACATCACTCCTTTTCACAATCAAATTCAAACTCATCTTCCCAACTTGTGTATGTGAAGCAAATTTAAATAGGGAAATTTACAAATGAGCCAGTGGTTCCAAACATTTCTGACACTTGTTCAAGGAGCAGTGCTATGAAAGCTTGTGGCTTATGCTACCAAATAAACCCCTGTTGGATTTTAACCAGCTGTCGTGAGACTTCTTATTGTGCTATCACAGTTGTAGCAGAGCTAAGCAGTATCTTAAAGCCACTTGCTTCTTGTGATATGTTGCATTCTGCATTGCTCAGTGCAACAGAGCCCCCTTCAGTTGTGTTGAAAGTTTGACACAGCTCAGCGATCCCATGGCCAATTCAGCGATCCCACGGCCAGCTCAGCGATCCCACGGCCAATTCAGCGATCCCATGGCCAGCTCAGCGATCCCACGGCCAGCTCAGCGATCCCATGGCCAGGATTATCAGTCTTCAAGGGTTGACGTTCTGACTGACATTCTGTAAATTAAGCAGAAAACTATCCCAGTCAATGTAAGTAAAAGAAATCAGTGACCAATGCTTTTGGCATCCCTGCAGTTAATAGCTACACAGGTCCATGAATCACTGGTTATAACCATCTCCGTAAGAAATCTGACAATACCAGTTTTAAGTCTAACCGATTTATTTGATGGTAAACTCACAAATTTACTATCAAATAAATCGGTTGGACTTAAACCTAGTGTTGTCAGACTTCTTACTGTGTTTAACCTAGTCCAATGCCAGCATCTCGACATTATAACCATCTCCTCCAGCCCTATCCACTGGGTGCAAATCCTGGTTTGTCAGGTATGATCTTAACCATTACTTTTCCCCAATCCTGGGAACTTCAGCTTGTTTTGTCGTGACTTCCCCTTCTACGCTGCATATAATCTGCTGACCTTTCACCTGCTGCCTTAATCCATGTAGCTGTTTATATTGTTCGTATGCAAATTGCCCTTTTCTCATACATTAAAGCAAATTTCATCGATTCCTTCACTATACCTGAACTTTGTGGATGGTAGGAAGTGTGGAATTTGTATCTGACCCAAGCCATTTATATACTTCCTTGAGCCCTGTACAGCCTGATCTGATGTGGAGATGCCAATGTTAAACTGTGGTGGGCACAGTAAAAAGTCTCTCAACATCAGGTTAAAGTCCAACAGATTTATCTGGAATCATGAGCTTTCGGAATGTTGCTCCTTCATCAGGTGAGTGGAGAGGTGGGTTCACAAACACGGGATATATAGGCTAAGACACAATTGTAAGATAATGGTTGGCATACAAATCTTTACAAGTACAGAAAGTTTGAATGGAGATGTGTTTGCCATGTTTGTGAACCCACTTCTCCACTCACCTAATGAAGGAGCAACTTGATGTAGTGAGACTTCTTATTGTGCCTGACCTGGGTTTGTCTACAGTGGTTATTCACCCCCTCAGGAATTACTTGCTCCAACAATATGCATTGGCTGTGAGAGAAAAGCTTCTGTCCATCTTTTCTACTCTTTCTTTACCTGAATCTATCTTGTGCTCAATAGTTATTAATTATCTTTTGTTTTCCTTGACCTTCAAACTGTTTCAGTCAAAATAAGCTTTTAAAAATTCTCTCTCATGATCACCTTAAGATTCTCTTAAGGTTAGTTTCTCAATTGTTCAATTTTCTGGAAGAAGGTTTTAATTTTAGTCATACTAACCATATCATGCCAAAGGTAGATGAGAATATGGAGAAATGTGGTCAGCTATGATATTATGAATGTTAAAACATGCTTGAGGGGCCAAATGGCCTACTCCTACTTTGTATGATGCCAGTGTTTGGGTTCCAGTGCCCATAGACAGTGTTTACTGTGACAGCCCACAGACAGTGATGGGAATATTCATTAATATTGACTTGGCTTCTGAGGTGATGTTGAGGCTGAATAAAGGTACATTGTGATTTAGTTGCTGTTTTCTTGAATGAGTTAATGTTATGGTTACATTCATGCTGAAATTGCCCTATTCTGAAATGTCTCTTGCAGTTATCGTTCCTTCATGAAACCACGATACAAGGTTGCCTACAAAATGGTAACGGAAATGGAATGGAGGTGTTGTCATGGCTATTCAGGAGATGACTGTTTGATGAATTCAGCAGGGCAGACTGAAGTTGTGACCATAAGGCCACAACAGCCTGATCCCTCTGGGGCGCGGCCATCAGTTGAAGGTATGTGAGCCTCGGTAACAATCTGCGTTTGGCCTATAATGACCCTTCCTTTTATCCCTAAGCCAAGAGCAGTTGCATTCCTATGACCTTGCTCTTACTAATTCCTGGTGACTTTCAATTCACTCAAATACTTAAGTTGTCTTTATATTTATGTTTTCATAGGTAGAATGGATTCTGATAAAACCCATCAGATGGAAGAGAAGATCCAAAGGTTGAGCCTAGAAATTCACAACCTTCAGTCCACCATTAGAGGAATGAATGAGAAATTCCAGGAGGAAATGCATAAAGCGATAGAGTTGGCAATAAATGGGAGGCAGCCAGCAGATGCTGCACCCCACCCCGACATGAAGGAGACTATCAATGAGATCCAGGAAAAGCTCCATCAGATTGATCATCGAGTAAAGGAACATGATGAAGAGATCGACTTCCTAAACACAATCAAACCAGACAGAAATGCCGGAGGTCAGTCTGGGACTGGTCAGAAATGGTCAGATCTGAAGGGAGAGCTTGTGAGGGAGGTGGAACGCCGGGTACAGAATTCATGTTTCTCCTGTCGAGCTGACATCGAGCTTCTCCGACAGCAGCAGGAGGAAGATAGGCAGAGGCTGCGAGAACTGGGAAGAATATTTAATGCCACTGAGCAACATAATCGGTATCTAATTCAAAGTATCCATAAGCATGTAAGTGGAATGCCTGGATCTGAAACAAACTCTTGCTGTGAGGAAATAGACAGCACAAAAGCAAAGGTGGAGGATGTGGAACAGAAGCTTACGTCTCTATCAGATGTGGTGGGGGCTTTGAATCAAAGATTGGACAAGCAGCTTCTTAGCTCATCCTCAGGCAGCTCTCCATGGAATGACCAGTTCCGTAAACAATTCCAAAATATTGAACAAAGACTCAACTTAACTGAGAAAACTCTTGAAAAGCGCCTTCTGTCACATCTCAAGAATCTGAGGCATGAATTTGGGGACAGGATCAACGGAAATGAGAAGAGAATCAACACAGCAGTATCTTTTCTGGATAATGGCACCGTCTTTGATGATTGGGTCCGAGACACTGTCATTGGTTTAGACAAAGATGTTGCAAAGCTGAAAAGCATTGTGGGGCCTGATGGAGAAAAGTTGTTGACCGTGTCATCGAGTGTGTACGAGCTGGAATCCAAGGTGCAAGTAGCTGTCAATGGATGTGCTCAAATCTGTAGCTCTCCTCATGTCACTATGACACAAGATGACCTAAACACCTCTGAGATCTTAGATATTTTAGCAAAGCTTCAGAGAAAAAATGTGAAGGATACGCATCACATTGAAAACATTGGATCACACATACACAACCTCACAATGGAAGGCAATTCATTCAAGAACGCGCTGCAACAGTTCAAGCAGGAGGTCAAACAGCTAAGATCAATGATCCATTCTAATGAGGAGCAAATGGACCTAATTAGCTCAAATCTCAGGAATTTGGAGAGTTCCATTGAAACCAATTCTAGAGTTTGCAACAGGATTAAATACGAAACCCTTCTGAATAGGAATGAAACTGATAAACAAGTTAGCAAACTGACTGAAGAGTTGTTCAAACTGAAGGAGAGAGTTAGTCATTGTGAGAATAATAGTAGCTTCATTTGCTCAGTGCTTCAGAAAGAATTAAACAGATTAAAAGAGGAGCACAGGGATCCTGCTGATTATTATAAGGATCTGTTGTTTAAAATGGAAACCTTCAACAAGACCTTGAGTGGACTTGGAATATTTGGTGGCCATTTGGGCATTGACCTTGGCTCAATGCAGGGAGAGTTGCGAGATGTCATATTAACCTTCAATTCAGTCAACAGCACCTTGAAGGTTCTTCAAGACTTCATTGACCAGCAGAGCCACAATACAGACATATTGAACATAACTTTCTCTGAAAGCACCAATAGATTGGTCACAGGTATCAGCAGGATTCAGGAAGAGATGACCGATCACATTGAAGATACAAATAATAAGTTCATCAATTTCCAGAATGAGTTGGGAAAGCTCAGTAGCCAAGTGGTGGTGGAAATTGATGAGTGCAGGGACTCCAGTGAAGGACTTGGGCAACGAGTGTCCAAACTGGAGAACATCTGCGTCAAGTTAGATTCAGTTTCACAGAGTCTGGAGAAAATCAAAGAAGGTTTAAATAGACATGTTTCCAGCCTGTGGAACTGTCAGCAGGAATTAAATAACACATTGCTGGTGCATTCTGGGACGTTGCAAAGTATTCAGGACACTCAGCTGGGATTGCTGAACAAGAAAATAACAAACCTGAACCAGTCTGTGGCTAATATATACAGCGAAATTCACAACTTCACAGTTCAGGACTTCATTGGTGAGTAACACTGAATAATTGGAGAAACACCTACTTGACTTGGCTCAGGACACAAAGATAGGTACGAAAGTATGTTATTAAGAAGTATGAATGTGTGTTATCAAGGAGACAAAAGGCGATTAAAGGATATAGATACATTGAGTGAGCGGGAAAATATCTAGCAGATGGAATATAGAACATAGAACATAGAACACTACAGCACAAACAGGCCCTTCAGCCCATGAGTTGCGCCGATCACATCTATACCTACCAAGCCACAGACCTATCTATAACCCCCTATCTCATTAGTTCCCATATGCTCATCCAGAAGTCTTTTAAAAGACCCCAATGAGTTCGCCTCTACCACCACCGACGGCAGCCGATTCCATTCACTCACCATCCTCTGAGTGAAAAACTTACCCCTAACATCCCCTCTGTATTTGCTTCCCTGCACCTTAAATCTGTGTCCTCTCATAGTGACCATTTCAGCCCAGGGAAATAGCCTCTGAGAATCCACCCTATCTATTCCTCTCAACATTTTATAAACCTCTATCAGGTCGCCTCTCAACCTAGTCTCTCCAGGAGAAGAGTCCCAGTTCCCTCAACCTATTAGGGATAGGATTTATATTTATTTAGAGAGAAATGAATTGATTGGGGATAGTCAGCATGGTTTTGTGAAGGGTAGATCATGCCTTACTAACCTTATTGAGTTTTTTGAAAAAGTGACCAAAGAGGTGGATGGGGGTAAGGCGGTTGACGTGGTATATATGGACTTTAGTAAGGCGTTTGATAAGGTGGCCCATGGAAGACTTCTGCAGAAAATGCAGATGTATGGGATAGAGGGTGATTTAGCTAATTGGATTAGGAATTGGCTAGCTGATAGAAGACAAAGGGTGGTGGTTGATGGGAGATATTCATCGTGGAGTTCGGTGACAAGTGGTGTACCTCAGGGGTCTGTTTTGGGGCCCCTGCTGTTTGTAATTTTTATAAATGATCTGGATGAGGGTATTGAAGGATGGATTAGTAAATTTGCAGATGACACTAAAGTCGGTGGAGTGGTAGATAGTGAAGAGGGGTGTTATAGTTTGCAGAGAGACTTGGACAAGTTGCAGAGCTGGGCCGAGAGGTGGCAAATGGAGTTTAATGTGGAAAAGTGTGAGGTAATTCACTTTGGCAGGAATAACAAATGTGTAGAGTATAGGGCTAATGGTAGGACTCTTAATAGTGTTGAAGAACAGAGGGATCTTGGTGTATATGTGCATAGATCCCTGAAAGTTGGCAATCAAGTCGATAAGGTTGTTAAGAAGGCATATGGAGTCTTAGCTTTTATTGGTAGGGGGATTGAATTTCGGAGCCGCAACGTCATGTTGCAACTGTACAAAACTCTAGTGCGGCCGCACTTGGAGTATTGTGTGCAGTTCTGGTCCCCACATTATAAGAAAGATGTGGAGGCATTGGAGAGGGTACAGAGGAGGTTTACCAGGATGTTGCCTGGTATGGAGGGCAGGTCTTATGAAGAGAGGCTGAGGGATTTGAGGTTGTTTTCGTTAGAAAGAAGGCGGCTAAGAGGAGACCTTATTGAAACATATAAGATGATTAGAGGTTTAGATAGGGTGGACAGTGATAGCCTTTTTCCTAGGATGGAGAAAGCTAGCACGAGGGGACATAGCTTTAAATTAAGGGGTGGTAATTATAGGACAGATGTCAGAGGTAGGTTCTTTACCCAGAAGGTGGTAAGGGTATGGAATGCCCTGCCTGCTGCAGTTGTAGATGCGCCAAGTTTGGTGGCGTTTAAGAGGTTAGTAGATAAGTTTATGGACGAAAAGGGAATGGTTTAGGTTAGAGGGTCATTGCTTTTTCCTAATTGGTTGGCACAACATCAAAGGCCGAAGGGCCTGTTCTGCACTGTAATGTTCTATATTCTATCTTTATAAGGCCTGCTTCCTAATCCAGGCAATATCCTTGTAAATCTCCTCTGCACTCTTTCAATAGCTTCCACATCCTTCCTATAGTGAGGCGAATATAATTTGGGTAAAAAAGACAGCACAGCGGTTACCACTGCTGCCTCACGGCACCAGGTTTAATTCCAGTCTTGGTCACTGTCTGTGTGAAGTTTGCATTTTCTTCCTCGTGTCTGTGTGGGTTTCCTCCGGGTGCTTTGGTTTCCTCCTATAGTCCAAAGATGTGCGGGTTAGGTTGATTGGCCATGCTGAATTGACTATAGCGTTGGGGGGTTAGCAAATAAATGTATGCGGTTATGGGAATAGGGCCTGAGTGGGATTGTGGTTGGTAGACTCGATGGGCTGAATGGCCTCCTTTTACACTGTAGTTGTTCACTTTGACAGGAAGAATAGAAAAAGCAGCATATTACTCAAACAGAGAACAGATGCAGAATTCTGAGGTACTGAGGGATCAAGATATTCTTGTGCAAGAGTCACACATCCTTCCTATAGTGAGGCGACCAGAACTGCACACAGTACTCCAAGTGGGGTCTGACAAGGGTCTTATAAAGTTGCAGCATTACCTCCCGACTCCTAAACTCAATCCTTCTATTAACGAAGGCCAGTACACCATATGCCTTCTTGACCACATCCTCCACTTGCAGGGCAGATTTAAGAATTCTATGGACCCGGACCCCAAGATCCTTCTGCTCCTCAACACTGCCAAGACTCCATCTGCTATTCGTCAACCCACTGGCCCAATTAACCAAGAGCCTGTTGCAATCCTAGATAACCTTTTTCACTGTTCACTATGCCACCAATCTTGGTGCATCTGCAAACTTACTACCGTGCCTACAAAATTCTTATCCAAATCATTAATATAAATGACAAATAGCAGGGGACCCAGCGCCAATCTCTGAGGCATACTGCTGGTCACAGGCCTCCAGTTTGAAAAACAACACTCTACAACCACCCCCTGCCTTCTGTCAAGAAGCCAATTTTATCTCCATTTAGATACCTCACCCTGGATCATGTGAGATTTAACCTTATGCAAAAACCTACTCTGCTGTACCTTGTCATAGGTCTTGTTGAAATCCATGTAGACAATATCAACGGCTCTGCCCTCATCTACCTTCTTGGTTACCCGTTCAAAAACTCAAATTTGTGAAACATGATTTTTCACTCACAAAGCCATTCTGACTGTCCCTAATCAGTCCTTGCATCCTTAGACAGCACCATTCAAACCGAGGAATACTTCCAACTATAAGGACAAGGGCAGCAAATAAATGGGAATACCGCCACTTGCTCGTTCCCTTCCAAGCCACTCTCCTCTTAGCAAATTTCCTCTGAGCCTCCGTCTCTCTAATCTGTCCTGATAACTGAAGTTTCTCGTCTCTGGAATCACTCTTCTAACCTCTTTTGTACTCTCTTCAGTGTAATTATATTCTTCCTCTACATTGTTCTCTTCACAGTTTACAATGCTTGCAAGTTTTGTGTCATCCGCAAACTCTGAAATTATTCCTTACATACAAAAATCTAAATTATTAAAATATATCAGGAAAAACAAGGGTTCAAATAACAACCTTTGGGGAACCTCTATAAAAACCTTTCGCAAGCCTAAAAAATATCCATTGACCATCACTCTGCTTCTTATTTTTCAGCCCATTTTAAATCCACATTGTTGCTGTCCCTTTTATTCAATGAACTATAATTTTTCTCACAAGTCTATTATGTGGCACTATATTAACTGCCTTCTGAAAGTCCATATACCTTTGCTGATTTTATTCATTTATCTAATTTGTGAATCTTAAATGTCCAAATTAATATGTCAAGGGTGTGGGAACCTATGTAAGGAGTCAAAAAAGGAGTGAGCAAGGACAAAAATAAAAGATCGAAAGGGAATAAGGAAAGTGATAGGCAGAGAAACCAAGGACAAATTTCAAACAGGCTATTGAGAAAAATATTGAGAGACAAAGTTAAAAAGATAAGCTTAAAGGCTCTGTGCCTTAATGCGCAATAAAGTAATGAATCACACAGATATAAACGGGTACAATATCATTGGGATTATGGAGACATGGCTGCAGAATGACCAAAGATGGGAGCTGAATATTCCAAGGTATTCAGTATTTAGGAAGGACAGGCATAAAGGAAAAGGTGATGGAATGGCACTGCTGTTTAAAGAGGAAATTTATGCAATAGTGAGAAAGGATATTAGCTCTGATAACGTGGAGTCCGTATGGATACAGTTGAGAAATACCTAGGGGCAAAAAACATTAGTGGGTGTCATTTGTAAACCCCAAAAGTGGAAATGGCATTAAACACAAAATTAGAGATATATGTTGTTGTAGGTATCTCTGAGACTAACTCTGAGTCAAAATATAGCAAGTTTATTCAAAAGCTTTTGGGAGATACACCTGGTACTTAACAGCAGTTCCCCAGGCATCTCCCCAAACACAAGAGCACATATTTATACCCCTCCATCACCCACCCCCCTCCCCCCCTGTCACATATGCATCTTCTCAGTTTCAGCAGGTCCCCAGGCTATGGGTTGTCCTCCATCATGGGAACATGGCTGCCTTGGCATTTCTTCATAGTTATCTCAAAGCCGCAATTGACATATGTGATTAGCCCTTAGCTAACAAACAGGCTGACAAGACAAGTTAAAATTAACAGGACTAGTATAACAATCTATGTTCATAAATTGTATAGCTTATAATGTGTATAATAAGTTGGTACATAACACATAAGCAGTATATAATAAATATATATGAATAAATATTTAGGGCATGCAAGCTTGACTATGTTAGGAAAAGTCCACAAAATTAAAGATACAAACATAGATACAAGCTGAGTCAGCTACATTTCTAACAGATTACCATAAACTTGTGTAGAACAGCAAGGGCAGCTACAGTCTCCCTGCCTGGGGACATGAAAACAAAGTTTGCATCTATCTGGGATATATGAATACAAGCTGCCTGTATGTTGCACAATTTCTTTTCATTCTCCAAGTATTACAAAGTTTATTAACACATTCGCTACTGCACTCTCTCCTGTTGGTCACGGGCCATCCAGTCTTGGCCCCATGACCAATTTAAAACCAATTGTTACCAGCATAAAGGCCTAACTCCTTTATCAGGAGGTTTGCCCTCTCGGCTTCTGCACTTGCACCTGGTATGACTCGGGCTGTTACTGTTTTATAACAGATGTTCAATGATGTCATACAAGCACAGCAAGCAATAATAATTACAATTAATGCAATTAATCCATGCATCAGGTATGAACTCCACGACCCAAACCACTGCCTCAGCCAGCCTGGAGGCTTATAGTCATGATATTGGTTCCCTTCGTCTTGTATTGTCTTGGCTATTTGTTTGATATGATCTGCCAAATGAGTTATATTCTCTGAGGTGTCGGGAATATACGTACAACATTCGGAGCCAACTATAGCACATGTTCTTCCTCGGGAGGCTAGCACATAATCAAGAGCCAATTGGTTCTGTAAGGCAACAATCCAGAGAGCTACAACCTCTGCAGTTATCTCAGAAATGGCTTGTGCTTACTTCCTCGAACTCCTATCTTTAGTTTCATTTGCAATCCTCTCTAGGGTGAAGGCTGTAAGTATAAGTTCCTGCACTGCCTTTGCTGTCCCGTAGAATGGGTAAGCTAGCCTGAGGAATTGCTCTGTTCCACTAATGGCTCGCTTGGTCATGAGCAAGTGTATCTCAGGGTGGTTCCATAAGTTGGCGTAATGGTGAATACAGGATACCACATATGCTAAATAAAATGACCCCCGACCAATCCCATGGAAGCCAAAGATAGACATTGTTTCCACAGACAAAATAGGTGCCATTATAGGCAGTCATGAGTCTAACTGAGATGTTGGTCGTGGGACAGTGATTGTGACCTATTGTACCCGAGTCCAGGCGCTACTAGCAACGTTAATCTGCTGAATATAGTAGCTGCAGCCAACAGGTATGGAACCATTTCTTACCAGGCAGATAGAAGCTCTCTGTTGCTTTTTCACAACAAATTGGAGTGGAAAGCCTCATCTATTATAGCTATGCTGGTAACAGGGCCAAGGTCGTGAGAAACAGCAGGAGAATCATTGTATTACAAAGAACAAAGAACAAAGAACAAAACAGCAAGGGAAACAGGCCCTTCGGCCCAATGAGCCCGCGCCGCCACCCCGATGTTCCCACCTCTACCCATGATCCCTGTCCATGTTTATAAATCTATGGATTAAAAACCAAATTTGAGACAATTTAGGGAGAATTTGTTTTGCCAATTAGCCTAAGAGCACATCTTTGGGATGTGGGAGGAAACCGGAGCGCCCGGAGAAAACCCACGCAAGCACGGGGAGAATGCGCAAACTCCCACAGACACAGGCCCAAATCCATGTATCTGTACAGCACAGCGATAGTCACTGAGCTGTCGTGTTGCCCATCAAATGGTCCAGGTCAAGCGTACACTAACGACGTGAAGCACTAGGATGCTTTCGAAAAAGATCCAAGAGCAGCCCTCTCAGAACCCATTGCGTGTATGCCCCTCGTTAGACAACAAGATTGACCAAAGCACCTGTAGGATAAAAACAAGTACATCAATATCATCATCTATTTACACACTTCCCAGGGACTCCCAAGGCTCATAATCCTTATTTTAAATCAGTTTTCTATACCCCTCCATTCCCATTCTGTTCATGTGCCCATCTAATGGAGTTTAATGTGGAAAAGTGTGAGGTAATGCACTTTGGCAGGAATAATAAATGTGTAGAATATAGGGCTAATGGTAGGATTCTTAATAGTCTTGATGAACAGAGGGATCTTGGTGTATATGTGCGTAGATCCCTGAAAGTAGGCAGTCAAGTCGATAAGGTTGTCAAGAAGGCATATGGAGTCTTAGCTTTTATTGGTAGGGGGATTGAATTTCGGAGCCGCAACGTCATGTTGCAACTGTACAAAACTCTAGTGCGGCCGCACTTGGAGTATTGTGTGCAGTTCTGGTCCCCACATTATAAGAAAGATGTGGAGGCATTGGAGGGGGTACAGAGGAGGTTTACCAGGATGTTGCCTGGTATGGAGGGCAGGTCTTATGAGGAGAGGCTGAGGGATTTGAGGTTGTTTTCGTTAGAAAGGAGGCGGCTAAGAGGGGACCTTATCGAAACATATAAGATGATTAGAGGTTTAGATAGGGTGGACAGTGATAGCCTTTTTCCTAGGATGGAGAAAGCTAGCACGAGGGGACACAGCTTTAAATTAAGGGGTGATAGTTATAGGACGGATATCAGAGGTAGGTTCTTTACCCAGAGGGTGGTTAGGGAGTGGAATGCCCTGCCTGCGGCAGTTGTAGATGCGCCAAGTTTGGTGGCGTTTAAGAGGTTAGTTGATAAGTTTATGGAAGAGAAGGGAATGGTTTAGTTTGGAGGGTCATTGCTTTTTTTTCATAATTGGTTGGCACAACATCGAAGGCCAAAGGGCCTGTTCTGCACTGTAATGTTCTATGTTCTATCTAAGTATTTCTTAAATAACTCCAGAGTACCTGCCTCCACCACTTTACTTGGCAGTGCATTCCATACCCACACCACCCTCTATATGAAAAAACTCCCTCTAGCATCCAAATTATACCTTACCCGCCTCACCCTAAGCCCGTGACCCCTCATGCTATTTGAGTCCATCCTAGGAAAAAGCTTAACCCTGTTTGCTCCATCTATCCTCTTCATAATCTTGTACACCTCTATCAGATCTCCTCTATGTCTACGTCTTTCTAAGGAAAACAGTCCCAATTTGCCTAATCTCTCCTCGTAACTCAGACCTTCCATACCAGGCAGCATCCTGGTAAACCTCCTCTGCACTCTCTCCAGACTTTCCACATCCTTCCGGTACTAAGGCGACCAGAACTGGACGCAGTATTCCAAATGAGGTCTAACCAGCGTTTTATACAACTGCAACATTAAAGGCCAGCTCTTGTACTCTATACCCCTTCCAATAAAGGCTAACATACTATCTGCTTTCTTCACAACCTTCTCCACTTGCTCTGCCACCTTCAGAGACTTGTTCACCTGCACCCCCAGGTCCCTCTGCGTTTCTATACTCTTAATAGGTCTACCCTTTATCATATACCTCCCCCCTACATTCTTTCCCCCAAAATGCATCACCTCACATTTATCAGGATTGAATTCCATCTGCCATCTGTCTGCCCAAGCTACCAGCCTATCTATATCCTGCTGCATCGCCTGACAACGCTCCTCACTATCCGCAAATCCAGCCATCTTTGTCCGCAAGTCCAGCCATTACTTAATTATAATCCACGTGACCGTTATACAATAGTCCAAAGGTCTGCGCGCAACCTCCCGTGAACCCAGTCGCCCATGCTGACACGCAACTTCGCACGAACCCGATCATTCGTGTGCAACTTCCCGTGAGCCTGATCAGCTTGCTTGGAGGTCAGCCTTCTCTGTGAATTGAGCACATTACATATTTTTAATTGGTGCAGGCACAGGTTTCACCGCTGATGATAACCTCACATGGGCCATGCATCTGGGGCAAACCCGGGTTAATCAGTTTTCCCTTACTGTCTTGAACATACCCTTCAGCTGGGCGCTTAACTCTAAAACGTATCATCTAATTCTATCTCGTAGAGGGCCTGCATCTGTCCCCCCTGATAGTTATGGATTCGTGCAGTTGCATAGCCCTTCTGGTCATTAACTCATAAGGGGTTAATCTGGTTTGTGACAACTCTTAACCTCACTACTATAGTGGGCAATATCTCTGTTCATATTTTTTTCCCATGTCTGTATGGCTTTAATGATGTAGAGATGCTGGCGTTGGACTGGGGTAAACACAGTAAGAAGTCTGACAGCACCAGGTTTAAATCGGACTGATTTATTTGATAGTAAACTCACAAGCTTTCGACCCTCTGGTCTTCGTCAGGTGAATGAGGTGTTCTGGTCTCAAACAGCACATATCAGCACAGACAGTTTACAGATTGCTGATTAGAATGCGAATCTTTACATCTAACCTGCTTTTCAAGTCTTAAAGTGGCTAACAATGTGAGTGGAAGGAGCACTGAGCACAGGTTAGAGAGATGTGTATTGTCTCCAGACAGCACAGTAAGTGAGGTTTTTTGCTAATCCAGGCAAGTCATGAGGGTTACAGATAGTGTGACATGAAGCCAAGATCCCTGGTAAGACCGTCCTCATGTGTGCGGAACTTGACTATCAGTCACACATGAGGTCAGTCTTACCAAGGATCTTACCAAGAATGACAGCTGCTGTCGGAGGTTGTTGAGGCAAACTTGCTGGGGTCGTTTAAGAGACTTCTGGATGAGTATATGGAAACGAATAGGATAGGAGGTTATAGATAGGTCTGTGGATTGGTAGATGCGATTGGCGCAACTCGTGGGCCGAAGGGCCTGTTTGTGCTGTATTGTGCTATGTTCAATAAATGCAATGCTTTACATTTCAGTTTAACGTCAAAGGAGGTGAAAAATTGTTAAAACTTTCGGTTATCTGTGTTTTTAGAGAGCTGGGTACAAACTGTCTGGCTGCATAAACAATTGGCATCTGTGACCACGAAACATTGCTATTTCCCTCATGAGAAAGTCTTCTATAATAGGATCATTTCTGTTTAAACATCACACTTTCAAATGTAGTCAAACAAATGATCAAATTAGATATAGTGTGAAAGTATATCATATAAAGATTGGAGCTCTGTGTGGTATGTGATTTTAAAGGGGAAAGCGATGTCTTTTGATGGGATTACATACAAATGAATGGTTGTCTAGCTTCAGCCAAAATGTCAGTGCAAAGTGTTATTTGATTCACACTAATCTTTCTATGGAAGAAAGGTATGTAATCAAATGTATAATGCATTGGCTGAAGCCATACAAAGTATACGTTACGTTCACCTTAGAGATGGACAGGGATAGGCATGAGGCTGGGGGCAGTAGTTATAGCTGGGGGAAGGGTAATTATGAGGCCATCAGGAGAGAATTAGGGTGCGTAGATTGGACTAGGGAACTACAAGGACTGGGTACATCTGGAATGTGGTGCTTATTCAAGGAGCAGCTGCTGCGAGTCCTTGATAAGTATGTCCCTGTCAGGCAGGGAGGAAATGGTCGAGTAAGAGAGCCTTGGTGTACGAAAAAAGTTGATTTGCTGGTTAAGAAGAAAAAGGAGGCTTATGTCAGGATGAGGCTTGAAGGCTCAGTTAGTGCAATGGATAGCTATAGATTAGCCAGGAAGGAGGTAAAAAGTGAATTGAGGAGAGCTAAGAGGGGACACGAGAAGATGTTGGCTGATAGGATTAAGGAGAATCCTAAAGCTTTCTTTCGATATGTTAAGAATAGAAGATTGGTTAGGGCAAGATTAGGGCCAGTCATAGACAGCAGTGGGAAGTTGTGCGTGGAGCCTGAAGAGATTGGTGAGGCACTGAATAAATATTTCTCTTCGGTATTCACGCAGAGTGCTGGAAATGTAGCTGTGGAGAGCACTGAGGTACAGGGTTGCAAATTGGGGAGTATTGTAGTAGATAGGGAGGATGTGTTAGAAATTCTCGAGGGTTTGAAGTTGGATAAGTCCCCTGGGCCGGACGGGATTTACCCTAGGATTCTCTGGGAGGCAAGAGAGGAGATTGCAGAGCCTCTGGCTCTGATCTTCAGGTCCTCGTTGGTTACGGGTGTGGTTCCGGAGGACTGGAGGATAGCGAATGTGGTCCCATTGTTTAAGAAGGGGAAGAGAGACCTTCCAGGGAATTATAGGCCAGTGAGTCTTACTTCTGTTGTGGGCAAGGTATTGGAGAGAATTATTAGGGATAGGATTTATAGTTATTTAGAGAGAAATGAATGATTGGGGATAGTCAGCATGGTTTTGTGAAGGGTAGGTCGTGCCTTACTAACCTCATTGAGTTTTTTGAGAAAGTGACCAGAGAGGTGAATGGGGGTAAGGCGGTTGATGTGGTATATATGGACTTTAGTAAGGCGTTTGATAAGGTGGCCCATGGAAGACTTCTGCAGAAAATGCAGATGTATGGGATAGAGGGTGATTTAGCTTAATTGGGTTAGGAATTGGCTAGCAGATAGAAGACAGAGGGTGGTGGTTGATGGGAGATATTCATCTTGGAGTTCGGTGACAAGTGGTGTACCTCAGGGGTCTGTTTTGGGCCCCTGCTGTTTGTAATTTTTATAAATGATCTGGATGAGGGTATTGAGGGATGGATCAGTAAATTTGCAGATGATACTAAAGTTGGTGGAGTGGTAGATAGTGAAGAGGGGTGTTATAGTTTACAGAGTGACTTGGACAAGTTGCAGAGCTGGGCCGAGAGGGGGCAAATGGAGTTTAATGTGGAAAAGTGTGAGGTAATGCACTTGGGCAGGAACAATAAATGTGTAGAGTATAGGGCTAATGGTAGGGCTCTTAATAGTGTTGAGGAACAGAAGGATCTTGGTGTATGTGTCAATAGATCCCTGAAAGTAGTCAGTCAAGTGGATAAAGTTGTTAAGAAGGCATATGGAGTCTTAGCTTTTATTGGCAGGGGGATTGAATTTAGGAGCCGCAGCATCATGTTGCAACTGTACAAAACTCTAGTGCGGCCGCAATTGGAGTATTGTGTGCAGTTCTGGTCGCCACATTATAAGAAAGATGTGGAGGCATTGGAGAGGGTACAGAGGAGGTTTACTAGGATGTTGCCTGGTATGGAGGCAGGTCCTATGAAGAGAGGTTGAAGGATTTGAGGTTGTTTTCGTTAGAAAGGAGGCGGCTAAGAGGGATCTTATTGAAGCATATAAGATGATTAGAGGTTTAGATAGGGTGGACAGTGATAGCCTTTTTCCTAGGATGGAAAAAGCTAGCAGAGGGGACACAGCTTTAAATTAAGGGGTGATAGTTATAGGACGGATATCAGAGGTAGGTTCTTTACCCAAAGGGTGGTTCGGGAGTGGAATGCCCTGCCTGCAGCAGTTGTAGATGCGCCAAGTTTGGTGTCGTTTAAGAGGTTAGTTGATAAGTATATGGAAGAGAAGGGAATGGTTTAGTTTGGAGGGGCATTGCTTTTTATTTTGGTCGGCACAACATCGAAGGCCGAAGGGCCTGTTCTGTGCTGTAATGTTCTATGTTCTATAGTAAGAAGCCTGACAACATCAGGTTTAAATCAATCGATTTATTTGATAGTAAACTCACAAGTTTTTGACCCCCTGGTCTTTGTCAGGTGAATGAGGTGTTCTGGTCTGCAATAGCACACATATCAGCACAGACAGTTTACAGATTACTGATTAGAATGTGAATCTTTGCACTTAACCTGCTTTTCAAGTCTTAAAGTGGCTAACAATGTGAGTGGAAGGAGCACTGAGCACAGGTTAGAGAGATGTGTATTGTCCCTGTCAGGCAGGGAGGAAATGGTCGAGTAAGAGAGCCTTGGTGTACGAAAAAAGTTGATTTGCTGGTTAAGAAGAAAAAGGAGGCTTATGTCAGGATGAGGCTTGAAGGCTCAGTTAGTGCAATGGATAGCTATAGATTAGCCAGGAAGGAGGTAAAAAGTGAATTGAGGAGAGCTTCCATTCACTCACCACCTCTCAGTGAAAATCTTACCCCTAACATCTCCTCTGTATTTGCTTCCCTGCACCTTAAATCTGTGTCCTCTCATAGTGACCATTTCAGCTCAGGAAATAGTCTCTGAGAGTCCACCCTATCTATTCCTCTCAACATTTTATAAACCTCTATCGGTCGCCTCTCAACCTACGTCTCTCCAGTGAGAAGAGTCCCAGCTCCCTCAACCTATCTTCATAAGACCTGCCTTCCAATCCAGGCAGCATCCTCCTCGGTATGTATGAGGTGGGAGGGACACCAGTATTGTTTCCTGCTTGATTATTACCTGCAGAAGTTTGCCACTGCATCTCCTTGAGGATCGTGTTAAGGAGGTGGAGCTGGAATTAGAGGAGCTCAGAGTAATTCGAGAGGTTGAGGAGGATATAGGCAGGAGTAACAAAGAGATTGTAACTCCTATAAGTGATAATTGGGTAACTATTAGGAGGAGGGTAAGAAGCAATCGGGGAGACAATCCCCTGGGGCTGTTCCCCTCCAAAATAAATTTTCTGTCTTGGAGGCTACAGTTGAGGAAGAATCAACTGGAGCTGACCAAAGGGAGCAGGTCTCTGGGGGTGAGCCTGCTGAGAATGCTCAGGTGGGTGGGGGGAATAAGAGATTAGGCCTAGTTATAGAGACTCCATAGTTAGAGGGACAGATAGGAGGGTAAATAGTAATAACAGGACTCAGGGCTGGTGTGTTGCCTCCCAGGGGCTGGGGTCCAGGGATGTTGCAGATCGGTTTTTTAGATTCTTAAGGGTGAGGAGTCAGCCCCAAGTCATTGTTCATGTGGGGACACATGATGTAGGTAGGACAAGGGAAGGGGAATTAAACAGAAATTTATGGAGTTAGGGTGGAAGCTTAGGTCCATAACAGGCAGAGTGGTTATCTCTGGACTCTTGCCTGTGCCAAGAGATAGTTTAGAGATGAACAGAGAAAGGGATAGTTTGAACTCATGGCTGCGTGGATGGTGCAGGAGGGAGGGGTTCAGGTTCCTTAACAATTGGACCATTCTGGGATAGGTGGGACCTCTTCAAGAGAGATGGTCTACACCTGAAACCAGAGGGGGACTAATATCTTGGGGGAAAATTTGCTAAGGCTATGATGGGGGCTTTAAACTGATTCGGGGGGGGGGGATCCTAAGTAGTTGGGGTGCTGAGAGGGATGAGAGTAAGGGGTTATAGAAGAGAGTTGTAAAACACAGCGGCGTACAGGTGGGGTGGGGCATGGTTTGAAATGCGTATACTTTAATGCAAGGAGTATTCGCAATAAGGGGGAGGAACTTGCAGCTTGGACCAGTACCTGGAACTTCGATGTTGTGGCCATTTCAGAGACTTGGGTAGAGCAGGGACAGGAATGGATGTTGCAGGTTCCGGGGTACAAATGCTTTAGTCGGAGTAGAGAAGGAGGTAGAAGGGGGAGGAGTGGCGTTACTGGTCAAAGACTGTTCACCGGTGATCGAAAAGAAGTTTGATGAGGACTTGTCTGTGAGGTGTATGGCTGAGATTAGAAACGAGGAGAGGAGAGGTCACCCGTTTGGGAGTCTTTTACAGACCTCCTAATAGTTCTAGAGAGGTTGAGGAAAGGATTGCGAAGTCAATTCTGATTAGGAGTGAAAGTAGTAGGGTAATTGTGATGGGGGACTTTAACTTTGCTAATATTGATTGGAATAGCTATAGCTCTAGCTCGTTAGAGGGGTCAGTTTTCGTACAGAGTGTGCAGGAAGGTTTTTTGACTCAGTATGTAGATAGGCCAACTAGAGGTGAGGCTACATTGGATTTGGTGCTGGGCAATGAGCCAGACCAGGTGTTAGGCTTGGAAGTTAGTGAACATTTTGGTGATAGTGACCACAATTCGGTTACGTTCACCTTAGTGATGGACAGGGATAGGCATGAAGCTGGGGGCAGTAGTTATAGCTGGGGGAAGGGTAATTATGAGGCCATCAGGAGAGAATTAGGGTGCATAGATTGGACTAGGAAACTACAGGGACTGGGAACATCTGGAATGTGGTGCTTATTCAAGGAGCAGCTGCTGCGAGTCCTTGATAAGTATGTCCCTGTCAGGCAGGGAGGAAATGGACGAGTAAGAGAGCCTTGGTGTACGAAAAGAGTTGATTTGCTGGTTAAGAAGAAAAAGGAGGCTTATGTCAGGATGAGGCTTGAAGGCTCAGTTAGTGCAATGGATAGCTATAGATTAGCCAGGAAGGAGGTAAAAAGTGAATTGAGGAGAGCTAAGAGGGGACACGAGAAGATGTTGGCTGATAGGATTAAGGAGAATCCTAAAGCTTTCTTTCGATATGTTAAGAATAGAAGATTGGTTAGGGCAAGATTAGGGCCAGTCATAGACAGCAGTGGGAAGTTGTGCGTGGAGCCTGAAGAGATTGGTGAGGCACTGAATAAATATTTCTCTTCGGTATTCACGCAGAGTGCTGGAAATGTAGCTATGGAGAGCACTGAGGTACAGGGTTGCAAATTGGGAAGTATTGTAGTAGATAGGGAGGATGTGTTAGAAATTCTCGAGGGTTTGAAGTTGGATAAGTCCCCTGGGCCGGACGGGATTTACCCTAGGATTCTCTGGGAGGCAAGAGAGGAGATTGCAGAGCCTCTGGCTCTGATCTTCAGGTCCTCGTTGGTTACGGGTGTGGTTCCGGAGGACTGGAGGATAGCGAATGTGGTCCCATTGTTTAAGAAGGGGAAGAGAGACCTTCCTGGGAATTATAGGCCAGTGAGTCTTACTTCTGTGGTGGGCAAGGTATTGGAGAGAATTATTAGGGATAGGATTTATAGTTATTTAGAGAGAAATGAATTGATTGGGGATAGTCAGCATGGTTTCGTGAAGGGTAGGTCATGCCTTACTAACCTCATTGAGTTTTTTGAGAAAGTGACCAGAGAGGTTGATGGGGGTAAGGCGGTTGATGTAGTATATATGGACTTTAGTAGGGTGTTTGATAAGGTGGCCCATGGAAGACTTCTACCAGAAAATGCAGATGTGTGGAATAGAGGGTGATTTAGCTAATTGGATTAGAAATTGGCTGGCAGATAGAAGACAGAGGGTGGTGGTTGATGGGAGATT
>JAGIQG010000012.1:89579096-89648144 GCA_024679065.1 Sphyrna mokarran
GAAAATAATAAATGTGTAGAGTATAGGGCTAATGGTAGGGCTCTTAATAGTGTTGAGGAACAGAAGGATCTTGGTGTATGTGTCAATAGATCCCTGAAAGTAGGCAGTCAAGTGGATAAAGTTGTTAAGAAGGCTTATGGAGTCTTAGCTTTTATTGGTAGGGGGATTGAATTTAGGAGCCGCAGCATCATGTTGCAGCTGTACAAAACTCTAGTGCGGCCGCACTTGGAGTATTGTGTGCAGTTCTGGTCGCCACATTATAAGAAAGATGTGGAGGCATTGGAGAGGGTACAGAGGAGGTTTACTAGGATGTTGCCTGGTATGGAGGGCAGGTCCTATGAAGAGAGGTTGAAGGATTTGAGGTTGTTTTCGTTAGAAAGGAGGCGGCTAAGGGGGGATCTTATTGAAACATATAAGATAATTAGAGGTTTGGATAGGGTGGACAGTGATAGCCTTTTTCCTAGGATGGAGAAAGCTAGCACGAGGGGACACAGCTTTAAATTAAGGGGTATGAGTTATAGGACGGATATCAGAGGTAGGTTCTTTACTCAAAGAGTGATTAGGGAGTGGAATGCCCTGCCTGCAGCTGTTGTGGATGCGCCAAGTTTGGTGGCGTTTAAAGAGGTTTTTTTGATAGTATATGGATGAGAAGGGAATGTTTAGTTAGGAGGGTCATTGCTTTTTATTTTGGTCGGCACAACATCGAGGGCCGAAGGGCCTGTTCTGTGCTGTATTGTTCTATGTTCTATGTTTCTATGTTCTATGTTCATCCTTGTAAATCTCCTCTGCAACTCTCTCAATAGCCTCTACATCCTTCCTATAGTGAGGTGACCAGAAGTGCGCACAATACTCCAACTGGGGTCTGACAAGAGTCTTATAGAGCTGCATCATTACCTCCTGACTCCTAAACTCTATTCCTCGATTAATGAAGGCCAGTACACCGTACGCCTTCTTGACCACTTCCTCCACCTGCGAGGCCGATTTAAGAGTCCTATGGACCCGGACCCCGAGATCCTTCTGCTCTACAACACAGCTAAGACTCCTACCCCTTATATTGTACTCCTTCATCCCATTATTCCTGCCAAAATGGACCACTACACATTTATCTGCGTTGAAGTCCATCTGCCACTTCTCCGCCCAGTCTTGCATCCTGTCTATGTCCGCTGCAACTTTTGGCATCCCTCCAGACCATCCACAACACCACCGACCTTTGTATCGTCGGCGAACTTACTAACCCATCCCTCCACTTCCTCATCCAGGTCATTTATGAAAATGACAAACAGCAGGGGTCCCAGAACAGATCCCTGGGACACTCCACTGGTTACCGACCTCCATGCAGAACAAGACTCATCCACAACCACTCTCTGCCTTCTGCCGGCAAACCAGTTCTGGATTCACGAGACCAACGCCCCTTGGATCCCATCCACATCCATTTACATGGATGATCTGGAGGAGGGGACTGAGTGTAGGGTAACAAAATTTGCTGATGACATGAAGATGAATGGAAAAGCAAATTGTGTGGAAGATGTGGAAGTCTGCAGAGAGGTCTGGATAGGCTGAGTGAATGGGCGAGGACCTGGCAGATGGGGTATAACGTTGGCAAATGTGCGGTTATCCATTTTGGTAGAAATAATAGTAGGAGGGATTATTATTTAAAAGGTGAAAAGCTGCAGCATGCTACAGTGCAGAGGGACCTGGGGATCCTTGTGCATGAATCGCAAAAACTCAGTCTGCAGATGCAGCAGGTGATCAAGAAGGCGAATGCAATGTTGGCCTTTATGGCGAGGGGGATAGAATATAAAAGTAGGGAGGTTCTGTTGCAGCTGTACAGGGTGCTGGTGAGGCCGCAGCTGGAGTACTGTGTGCAGTTTTGGTCGCAGCATTTGCGGAAGGATATATTGGCCTTGGAGAGAGTGCAGAAATGTTCACTAGCCTAATACACGAGATGAGGGTGTTAGCCTATGAGGCTGAGTAGACTAGGTTTGTACTTGTTGGAATTTAGAAAGCTGACGAGGGATCTTATAGAGACATATAAGATAATGAAGGGGATGGATAGAGTAGAACAAAGAACAAGAACAAAGAACAACACAGCACGGGAAACAGGCCCTTCGGCCCAATGAGCCCGTGCCACCGTCCTAACGTCTTAATGACATATAGAGACCAATATAGGGGCAATTTGTTACCCAATCAGCCTAAGAGCACATTTTTGGGATGTGGGAGGAAACCGGAGCACCCGGAGAAAACCCATGCAACCACGGGGAGAACGTGCAAACTCCCGCAGACACAGGCCCAAATCCATGTGTCTGCACAGCAACAGCGATAGTCTCTGAGCTGTCATGTTGCCCATCTGATGGTCCAGTTTAAGCATACACTAACGACATGAAGCACTAGGCCACTCCTGAAGTAACATCCAAGAGCAGCCCTCGCGCGACCTGCCGAATGCATGCGCCTTGTTGGTCAACAAGGTGGACCGAATAGCCTGTGGAAACAAATAAAGTATTTAAACAGTCCTCCTATATCCCTCTATCTGCAGACCGCTCATGTGGCTGTCCAAGAGACCCTTAAACAACCCTAGCGTGCCTGCTCCCACCACCTTACTCGGTAGTGCATTCCACACCCCCACTACCCTTTGTGTGAAAAAATGCCCTCTAATATTCGTCTTATACATAGCCCCCCTCACCCTAAGGCCGTGACCCCTCGTTCTATCCGATTCTAATGGTGGAAAAAGCTTACCACCATTTACTCTATCTATACCCCTCATAATCTTATATACCTCTAATAGATCCCCTCTCAGCCGACGTCTTTCAAGGGAAAACAACCCCAGTGCGTTCAATCTTTCCTCGTAAGACAGCCCTTCCATACCAGGCAGCATCCTGGTAAATCTCCTCTGCACTCTCTCCAGGGCCTCCACATCCTTCTGGTAGTACGGCGACCAGAACTGGACGCAGTACTCCAAGTGAGGCCTAACCAACGTTCTATACACTTGCAACATCAGACTCCTACTCTTGTATTCTATACCCCTTCCTATGAAGGCTAACATACCATACGCTTTCTTTATCACTTTCTCCACCTGTACTGACACCTTCAGAGACTTGTGAACCTGCACCCCCAGGTCTCTCTGCGTCTCTATACTCCGGATAGTTTTACCTTTTATCCTATAACTCCCCTCTACATTATTCCGGCCAAAATGCATCACCTCGCATTTATCCGGATTAAATTCCATTTGCCATCTATCTGCCCAATCTACCAGCCTATCTATGTCCTGTTGTATTGCCTGGCACTGCTCCTCAGTCCCCGCCAATCCAAGCATCTTAGTGTCATCAGCAAATTTGCTGATCACACCACCTACCCCCTCTTCCAAGTCATTTATATAAACCACAAATAGAAGAGGTCCTAGTACTGAGCCCTGTGGCACACCACTAGTGACTGACCTCCAGTTGGAAAAAGAGCCTTCCACTACTATCCTCTGTCTCCTCCTCCCAAGCCAGTTCTCAACCCATCTACATACCTGGCCCTGTATCCCATGCGCCTTCACCTTTTTATCAGCCTACTATGGGGAACCTTGTCAAACGCCTTACTGAAATCCAAGTAGACGACATCAACGGCTTGTCCTTCATCAACCGTTTTTGTCACCTCTTCAAAAAATTCCACTAGATTCGTAAGGCACGACCTCCCCTTAACGAAGCCATGCTGCGTATCCCTGATCAGATGGCAGCGCACCAGATGTTCATACATCCTGTCCCTGAGGATCCTCTCCATTAGCTTACCTATAACTGAAGTCAAGCTCACTGGCCTATAGTTCCCTGGATTATCTCTCTGACCCTTTTTAAACAACGGTACTACATTTGCAATCCTCCAGTCCTCTGGGACCTCACCTGTGTCCAAAGAAGAGACAAGATTTGCTTCAGAGGCCCAGCAATGTCATCTCTCACCTCCCTTAGCAGCCTGGGATAAATACTATCAGGCCCCGGGGCTTTATAAGTCTTTATGCTACCTAAAAGCCCCAACACTTCGTCCCTCGTAATGATTATTTCCTTTAACGGGTCCTCAAAATCCTCAAAGCCGGCATCAGGCATCAGGCCCCTCTCCCGCGTGAATACCGACGCAAAGTATTCATTCAGGATCTCCCCCATCCCCTCAGGCTCTAAGCATAGTTCCCCTCCTCTGTCCCTGAGAGGTCCAATCTTCCCTCTAACCATCCTTTTGCTCCTTACATAGGAGTAAAATGCCTTAGGATTTTTCTTAATCCTACCTGCCAAAGCCATTTCGTGGCCCCTTTTTGCCTTTCTGACACCCCTTTTAAGATCCCGTCTACACTCTATATATTTTTCAAGCGCTGCCTCTGTCCCCAATTGCCTGGATCTAACGTACGCCTCCCGCTTCTTCCTGACCAAGTCCTCCACATCCCTAGTAACCCACGGTTCTCTAATCCTACCCTTCCCATCCTTCCTCCTTACCAGCACATGTCTTTCCTGCAAAAATTTTAGTTTTCTCTTGAAAGACTCCCACACATGCAGCGTCGACCTACCCTCGAACAGCTTATCCCAGTCGGTATCCCTAAGCTCCTGACTAATCTGGCTATATCTAGCCCTCCCCCAGTTTAACACCCTCCTCTTAGGGCAGGCTTCATCTTTTTCCATTAATACCCTAAAGCAGACAGAGTTGTGGTCACTATTAGATACATGCTCTCCTACTACAACGTCAACCACCTGCCCTGGCTCATTCCCCAGAACCAGATCTAGTATAGCCCCCTCTCTAGTCGGGCTATCCACATACTGCTCCAAGGACCCTTCTAAAACACACTGTACAAATTCTTCCCCGTCCGCACCTTCCGCTCTCGGCACCTTCCAATCTACCCCAGGGAAATTCAAATATCCCATTACAACTACCCTATTCTTCCTACACTTATCTAAAATTTCCTTACATATCCCTTCTTCCACGGCACGCGGACTGTTGGGCGGTCTGTAGTACACACCCAACATAGTAACCTCTCCCTTCCTATTCCTCAACTCCATCCATAGCGACTCAATTCCTAACTCAGCCATACCACCCTCCTTCTGCACTGCTATGATGTGATCCTTAACTAATAACGCCACTCCTCCTCCTCTCCTCAAACCACCTCTATCATGCCTAAAACACTTATACCCCGGAATATTCAATTGCCAGTCCTGCCCTTCCTTTAGCCACTCTCTAGAAGTAGAGAGATTCTTCCTGCTTCGAAAAGATAGCAGGACTAGAGGGCACAGCCTCAAAATAAGGGAGGGGGGCAGTTTAGATCGGAGTTGAGGAGGAATTCTTCACTCAAAGGGTGGTGAATCTCTGGAATTCCCTACCTATTGAAGTGGTGGAGGCTACCTCGCTGAATATATTTAAATCACGGTAAATAGGTTTCTGATAGACAAGGGAATTAATGGTTATGGGGAGAAAGCGGAGAAATGGAACTGATCCACTTCAGATCAGCCATTATTGAATGGCGGGGCAGGCTCGAAGGACTAGATGGCCGACTCCTGCTCCTATTTCTTATGTTCTTATATTCTAGGTTCTCAGGCTGTGGGTTGTCCTCCATCATGAGAACATGGCTGCCTCGGCATCTCTTCATGGTTATTTCAAGGTCACAATTGACATGTATGATTAGCCCTTAGCTAATGCACAGGCTAACAAGACATGTTAAAATTAACGGGATTCGTGTAACAATCTATGTTCATAAGTTATATAGCTTATAATATATATAATATGTTGGTACATAACACATTAGCAGTATATAATAAATATATATGAATATATATTTAGGGCATGCAAGCTTCACTATGTTAGGCAAAAGTCCACAAAATTAAAGATACAAACCTAGGTACGAGCTGAGTCAGCTACATTTCTGAACGGATTACCATAAACTTGTTTAGAACAGCAAGGGCAGCTGCAGTCTCTCTGCCTGGGGACACGAAAACAAAGTTTGCATCTATCTGGGATATATGAATACAAGCTGCATGTATGTTGCATGGTATTTTTTTCATTCTCCAAGTATTACAAAGTTCATTAACCTATTCACTACTGCACATGTGATAAGGGAATATCGGTGATCATGAATGATTTTAATCTGCACATAGATTGGTCAAATCAAATTAGGCATCATGCTGCAGCAGAGGAATTCATGGAGTGTATGCAGGTTAGTTTTCATGACCAATATGTGGAGGAACCAACTAGTGTGTAGGCCATCTTAGACTGGGTATTGTGGAATGAGAAGAGAATCATTATACAAGACTCCTTGGGAATGAGCAACCATGATCTGAGAGAATTGTTTATCAAGATGGAGAGTGAAATAGTTGATTTGGAGACTAGGATGCTGAATCTTAATAAAGGAAACTATGAGGGTATAAGGTGCGAGTTGACTTTGATAGATTGAGGAGAGTTACTTAAAGGGAGTTACTTAAAGTCGGAGGAGTGGTAGATAGTGAAGAGGAGTGTTATAGTTTGCAGAGAGACTTGGGCAAGTTGCAGAGCTGGGCCGAGAGGTGGCAAATGGAGTTTAATGCGGAAAAGTGTGAGGTAATTCACTTTGGCAGGAATAACAAATGTGTAGAGTATAGGGCTAATGGTAGGACTCTTGATAGTGTTGAAGAACAGAGGGATCTTGGTGTATATGTGCTTAGATCTCTGAAAGTTGGCAATCAAGTCGATAAGGTTGTTAAGAAGGCATATGGAGTCTTAGCTTTTATTGGTAGGGGGATTGAATTTCGGAGCCGCACGTCATGTTGCAACTGTACAAAACTCTAGTGCGGCCGCACTTGGAGTATTGTGTACAGTTCTGGTCCCCACATTATAAGAAAGATGTGGAGGCATTGGAGAGGGTATAGAGGAGGTTTACCAGGATGTTGCCTGGTATGGAAGGCAGGTCTTACAAAGAGAGGCTGAGGGATTTGAGGTTGTTTTCGTTAGAAAGAAGGCGGCTAAGAGGAGACCTTATTGAAACATATAAGATGATTAGAGGTTTAGATAGGGTGGACAGTGATAGCCTTTTCCTAGGATGGAGAAAGCTAGCACGAGGGGACATAGCTTTAAATTAAGGGGTGGTAGTTATAGGACGGATATCAGAGGTAGGTTCTTTACCCAGAGGGTGGTTAAGGTATGGAATAGAACATAGAACATTACAGCGCAGTACAGGCCCTTCGGCCCTCGATGTTGCACCGGCCAGTGGACCCTCTAACCTAAACTAATCCAATATCATCCATATGCCTAACCAACGAACATTTGAATGCCCCCAAAGTAGGCGAGTCCACAACTGCTGCAGGCAGGGCATTCCATGCTCTCACCACCCTCTGGTGGTGTAAAGAACCTGCCTCTGACATCCGTCCTATAACTACCACCTCTTAATTTAAAGTTATGTCCCCTCGTGTTGGTCATCACCATCCGAGGAAAAAGGCTCTCACTATCCACCCTATCCAGTCCCTTGATCATCTTATAAGCCTCAATTACGTCATCGCGTAACCTTCTTCTCTCTAATGAAAATAACCTCAGGTCCCTCAGCCTTTCCTCATAAGGCCTTCCCACCATACCAGGCAACAATCCTGGTAAACCTCCTCTGCACCCTTTCCAATGCTTCCACATCTTTCTTATAATGCGGCGACCAGAACTGTACGCAATACTCCAAGTGCGGCCGCACCAGAGTTTTGTACTGCCTGCGGCAGTTGTAGATGTGCCAAGTTTGGTGGCGTTTAAGAGGTTAGTAGATAAGTTTATGGACGAAAAGGGAATGGTTTAGGTTGGAGGGTCATTGCTTTTTCCTAATTGGTCGGCGCAACATTGAAGGCCGAAGGGCCTGTTCTGCGCTGTAATGTTCTATGTTCTATGGATGACAGCAGATAGACAATGGCAAACATTCAAGAAACGCATGGGGGAACAGCAGCAACTATTTTTTCCTGTTTGGCACAAAAGCAAAATGGGTGAGTGGGCCAATCCATGGCTTGGAAAGGAAATTAGAGATCCAAAGAAGAGACATACAGATTGGTCAAGAAAAATAATAGGTCTGAGGATTGGGAGCTGGTTAGAATTCAGCAAAGAAGCACCAAGGGATTGATTAAGAAGGGGAAAATACAGTGCAAAAGTAAGCTTGCAGAGAATATAAAGACTGATACTGAGTTCCTATACATACATGAAGAGAAAAGCATTTTATTCATATGTTAGGAACAAAAGGGTAATTAGAGAAAGAAATTGGTCCTCTTAGGGACAAAGGAGGGGAACTATGTTTAGAGGTCGAGGAATGGGGGAGATCCTGAATGAATACTTTGCGTCAGTATTCGCAAAGAAGAGGGACTTGTTGTCTGGAAATATCTTCGAGGGAATTGTCGACCCATTGGAAAAAATCACTATTACAAGGGAGGAAGTGTTAGGGTTTTTAGGTAATATTAAAACTGATAATTCTCCAGGGTCTGATGGCATTTATCCTAGGCTGCTCAGGGAGATGAGAGGTGAAATTGCTGGGCTTCTGATGGAAATCTTTGTCTCTTCTTTGGACACAGGTGAGGTTCCAGAGGACTGGAGAATAGCTAATATTGTACCGTTGTTTAAAAAGGGTAGTAGGGATAACCCAGGTAATTATAGGCTGGTTAGCTTGACGTCAGTGGTAGGCAAGTTGTTAGAGAGGATTCTTAGAGATAGGATGCATATGCATTTCGAACATAGCAATCTTATTAGTGACAGGCAACATGGCTTTGTAAAGGAGAGGTCATGCCTTACGAATCTGCTAGAATTTTTTCAGGAGGTGACAAAAATGGTTGACGAAGGAAGAGCCATGGATGTGGTCTACGTGGATTTCAGTAAGGCATTTGACAAAGTCCTTCATGGCAAGTTGGAGAAAAATGTTAACGCTCATGGAATACAAGGATATGTGTCTAAATGGATTGAGAACTGGCTTGGTAACAAAGAACAAAGAACAAAACAGCATGGGAAACAGGCCCTTCGGCCCAACGTGCCCGCGCCGCTACCTCGATGTTCCCACTTCTATACACGATCCCTGTCCATGTTTATAGATCTATGGATTAAAAACCAAATTTGAGACAATTTAGGGAGAATTTGTTTTGCCAATTAGCCTAAGAGCACATCTTTGGGATGTGTGAGGAAACCGGAGCGCCCGGAGAAAACCCACGCAAGCACAGGGAGAATGTGCAAACTCCCACAGACACAGGCCCAAATCCATGTATCTGCACAGCACTGCTTTAGTCACTGAGCTGTCGTGTTGCCCATCAGATGGTCCAGGTCAAGCGTACATTAACGATGTGAAGCAGTGAGATACTCTCGATAAAGGTCCAAGA
The DNA here is from genome assembly GCA_024679065.1 of Sphyrna mokarran. Taxonomy (NCBI): domain Eukaryota; kingdom Metazoa; phylum Chordata; class Chondrichthyes; order Carcharhiniformes; family Carcharhinidae; genus Sphyrna; species Sphyrna mokarran. The sequence goes on from JAGIQG010000012.1 coordinate 89,588,402, forward strand.
GCAGTCCTCTCACGACCCATTGCGTGTATGCCCCTCGTTAGACAACAAGGTGGACCAAAGCACCTGTAGGATAAAAACAAGTACATCAATATCATCATCTAGTTACACTAGAGATAGAGAGTAGCAGTGGAAAGGTCTTTTTCTAGCTGGAGGTCTGTGACTAGTGGTGTGCCGCAGGGCTCAGTACTGGGACCTCTGCTATTTGTAATATATATAAATGACTTGGAAGAGGGAGTAACTGGTGTATCAGCAAGTTTGCAGATGACATGAAGATGGCTGGACTTGCTGATAGTGATGAACAGTGTCGGACAATACAGCAGGATATAGATAGGCTGGTAAATTAGGTGGAGAAATGGTAGATGGAATTTAATCCAGATAAATGTGAGGTGATGTATTTTGGAAGAAATAATGTAGGAGGGAGTTATACAATAAATGGTAGGACTATTAAGAGTACAGAAATACAGAGGTACCTATGTGTGCAAGTACACAAGTCCTTGAAGGTGGCAACTCAGGTGGAGAAGGTGATGAAGAAGGCATATAGAACATAGAACATAGAACATTACAGCACAGAACAGGCCCTTCGACCTTCGATGTTGCGCCGACCACTATAAAAAGCAATGCCCCTCCAAACTAAATCATTCCCTTCTCTTCCATATACTTATCAACTAACCTCTTAAACGCCACCAAACTTGGCGCATCTACAACAGCTGCAGGCAGGGCATTCCACTCCCGAACCACCCTTTGGGTAAAGAACCTACCTCTGATATCCGTCCTATAACTATCACCCCTTAATTTAAAGCTGTGTCCCCTCGTGCTAGCTTTCTCCATCCTAGGAAAAAGGCTATCACTGTCCACCCTATCTAAACCTCTAATCATCTTATATGTTTCGATTAGGTCCCCTCTTAGCCGCCTCCTTTCTAACGAAAACAACCTCAAATCCCTCAGCCTCTCTTCATAAGACCTGCCCTCCATACCAGGCAACATCCTGGTAAACCTCATCTGTACCCTCTCCAATGCCTCCACATCTTTCTTATAATGTGGGGACCAGAACTGCACACAATACTCCAAGTGCGGCCGCACTAGAGTTTTGTACAGTTGCAACATGACGTTGCGGCTCCGAAATTCAATCCCTCTACCAATAAAAGCCAAGACTCCATATGCTTTCCTAACAACCTTCTCAACCTGACTGCCTACTTTCAGGGATCTATGCACATACACACCAAGATCCCTCTGTTCATCTAGACTACTAAGAATCCTACCATTTGCCCTATACTCTACACATTTATTATTTTGCAAATGGTATGCTTCCCTTTTATAGGAAGGGTATAGAGTATAAAAGCTAGCATCTAATGTTGCAGTTGTATAGAACATTGGTTAGACCACATTTGGAATACTGCATCCAGTTCTGGTCGCCGCACTACCGGAAAGATGTGAAGACCTTGGAGAGAGTGCAAAGGAAGTTTACCAGGATGCTGCCTGGTATGGAAGGTCTTAGCTATGAGGAGAGATTGGGCAAACTGGAGCTGTTCTTCCTGGAAAGACGGAGAATGAGGGGAGACCTAATAGAAGTTTATAAGATTATGAAAGATATAGATAGAGTGAACAGTGGGAAGCTTTTTCCCAGGTTGGATACGAAAATCACAAGGAATCATAGACTTAGGGTTAGAGGGGCGAGGTATAATTCAGATGTTAGAGGGAGGTTTTTCACACAGAAGTTTGTGGGAGCCTGGAATGCACTGCCAAGTAGGCTGGTGGTGGCAGGCACGCTAGAGTTGTTTAAGGCTTACCTGGATAGTCACATGAGCAGACTCGAGATGAAGGGATACAAAAGAATGTTCTAGTTAAGGATCAAGAACCGCAGGACGTTACTGGGAATCAATAGATTCCTATGGGCTCCAACATATTTTATGGCTCACCTGTCTCTTATGTTGGAGCTACTAGGGATAGAACATAGAACATAGAACATTGCAGCACAGAACAGGCCCTTCGGCCCTCGATGTTGCGCCGACCAATATAAAAAGCAATGACCCTCCAAACTAAACCATTCCCTTCTCTTCCATATACTTATCAACTAATGGGATCTTCCATGAATGTCTGTATAAGCTGTGTATGTTTATTGATGTCTCTTTTTTTATATTCACAGGTGAGTTGGTCCGTCTTGTTGGCCAACAAGGGGTATACACGCGGTGGGTCGTGCGAGGGCTGCTCTTGGATGTTGCTTTGAGAGTTGCCTAGTGCTTCACGTCGTTAGTGTACGTTTAAACTGGACCAACTGAGGGGCAACACGACAGCTCAGTGACTATCACTGTTTGCTGTGCAAATGTAGGGACCTGGATTGGATCTCTGGCTTGGGTCAGTGGGAGTTTGCATGTTCTCCCCATGCTTGTGTGGGTTTTCTCTGGGTGCTCCAGTTTTCTCCCACACCCCAAAAACATGCTTTTAGGGTGATTGGTATCAATAAATTGTCCCTAAATTAGACCTCCCTTAATCTAGCTCACATATAATTCTCTAAATTTGCACCCCTGTATTGTGGAGTCCAAGAAGTGGAGACGAAAGTTGTAGATAGAAGAAGGATTGGAATGAGACACTCACTGAGTGTTAAAATGGTGGCGTGGGCTTGTACAGCCAAAGGGCCTGTTTCTTGTGCTGTATTGTTCTTTGCTCTTTGTTCTTTGCTGTGGGAAGTTTAGACAGAGTCAATGGATGAGAGGCTGTTTACTTGACGGACTAGGCTGTGTTCACAACCATTTTGTACTATTACCTGTGGTATTATTCTAACCCTGAATGGTCCCATCCCCATCACAGCTGTAGGTTTTTTATTGTTATGCCTGTAAAATATTTTATTTTGTACTTGAATTGGTTGTGTGTTCTCTCCAGTGACTGTGAATGGAGGAGGGTTCCCATAAGAGAAAACTGCCAAGTATTTTAGCCCTCCTTTTTCCCAAGGTATAAGGAAACCTAAAAGGTATCATGAAAGGTCATTGGCCAGCAGTGTTAAGGAAAATTCCAAGACTTTTTACACATATACAAAGAGCAAAAGGATAGCCAGGGCAAGGGTTGGCCCACTCAAGAACCGAGGAAGGAATATATGTACGGAGCCAGAGGAAATGGGTAAAGTATTGAATGAGTATTTTGTGTCAGGATTCACCAAACAGAAGGACTTAGAACGTAGAACATAGAACACTACAGCACAAACATGTCCTTCAGCCCACAAGTTGCGCTGATCATATCCCTACTTACCAGGCCGATCTATAACCCTCAATCCCACTTCGTGTATGATGAATCTGGAAAAGAGTGTGCAGATAGTTTGAGTCATGTTGAGATAAAAAAGGGGGAAATGTTAGGGTTCTTGAGAAATGTTAAGGTAGACAAGTTCCCAGAGCCTGATGGGATATATCCCAGAATACTGAGAGAGGCAAGGGAGGAAATTGCTAGCGCTTTGAAAGAAATCTCTGTACTCTCACTGGCAACAGGGAAGTCCCAGAGGACTGGAGAATAGCCAATACTGTTCCTTTGTTTAAAAAGGTTAGCTAGAATGATCCAGATAATTACAGGCCCGTGAACCTTACATCAGTGGTAGGGAAATGATTGGAGAAGATTTTTCGATACAGGATTTACTTCCACTTGGAAAGAAGTGGATGTATTACTGAAAGGCAACATGGTTTTGTGAAGGGGAGGTTACATCACACTAACTTAATCGAGTTTTTCGAGGAAGTGACAAAGATGATTGATGAGGTAAGGCAGTGGATATTAGAGTTAGAGATTTACAGCATGGAAACGGATTCTTTGGCCCAACTTGTCCATGCTGTCCATCTCCATCAAGGACGGTCACCTCAGCACCTCACTGTACCGCAAACTGACAGACAACCTCACAATGCTCCACTTCTCCAGCTTCCACCCTAGACACGTTAAAGAAGCCATTCCCTATGGACAAGCCCTCCGTATACACAGAATTTGCTCAGATGGGGAGGATCGTGACAGACACCTCCAGATGCTGAAGGATGCCCTCGTGAGAACAGGATATGGCGCTCGACTCATCGATCGACAGTTCCGACGTGCCACAACGATAAACCGCACTGACCTCCTCAGAAGACGAACACGGGACACGGTGGACAGAGTACCCTTTGTTTTCCAGTACTTCCCCAGAGCGGAGAAGCTACGACATCTTCTCTGGAATCTTCAACATATCATTGATGACGATGAACATCTCGTTAGGGCCATCCCCACCCCCCCACTTCTTGCTTTCAGACAACCGCACAACCTCAAACAGATCATTGTTCGCAGCAAACTAACCAACCTTCAGGAGAACAGTGACCACAATACCACACAACCCTGCCACAGCAACCTCTGCAAGACATGCCGGATCATAGCCATGGACGACATCATCAAACGTGAGGATACCATTCATCAGGTACACGGTACATACTCTTGCATCTCAGCCAACGTTGTCTACCTAATACGTTGCAAGAAAGGATGTCCCGAAGCATGGTATATTGGGGAGACCATGCAGACAGTACGACAGCGGATGAATGAGCATCGCTCAGCAATCACCAGGCAAAACAGTTCCCTTCCTGTGGGCGAACACTTCAGCAGTCACGGGCATTCGGCCTCCGACCTTCAGGTAAATGTTCTTCAAGGGGGCCTTCATGACACTCGACAGGGCAGAGTCACTGAGCAGAGACTGATAGCCAAGTTCCGCATACATGAGGACGGTCTTAACAGGGATCTTGGCTTCATGTCACACTATCTGTAACCCCCGTAACTTGCCTGGGTTAGCAAAAAACCTCACATACTGTGCTGTCTGGAGACAATACACAATTCTCTAACCAATGATCAGGATTCCCTTCACACACATTGTTAGCCACTTTAACACTTGAATAGCAGGTTAGATGTAAGGATTTGCATTCTAATCAGCAATCTGTGATTGTCTGTGCTGATATGTGTGCTATTGCAGACCAGAACACTGCATTTGCCTGACGAAGACGAAAAGGTCGAAAGCTTGCAAATTTACTATCAAATAAATTGGTTGGATTTAAAATTGGTGTTGCTAGATTCTTACTCGGTCATAGAAGACAGAGGGTAGCAGCAGAAGGCTGCATTTCTGAATGGAGGCTGGACAAGTGGCGTTCCTCAGGGATCAGTGCTGGGATCTTTGCTGTTTGTAATATATATAAATGATTTGGAGGAAAATGTAACTGGATTGATTAGTAAGTTTATGGATGACACAAAAGTTGGTGGATTTGCTGATAGTGATGAGGACAGCAGGATATAGATCAAAGATCAAAGAACAAAAAACAATATAGCACAGGAAACAGGCCCTTTGGCCCTTCAAGCCTGCTTTACTCATTGATCCAACTAGACCATTCTTTTGTATCCTTCCATTCTCAGTCTGCTCATGTGACTATCCAGATAAGTCTTAAACAATCCCAGTGTGTCCGCCTCCACCATCCTACTTGGTAGTGCATTCCAGGCCCCCACCACCCTCTGTGTAAAATATGTCCCTTTGATATCTGAGTTAAACTTCACCCCCCCCCCCCACTCACCTTTAATCTGTAACCCATCGTGTTTGTCACCTCTGACCTGGGAAAAAGCTTCCCACTGTTCATCCTATCTATATCCTTCATAATTTTATACACCTCTATTAGGTCTCACCTCATTCTCCAGAACAACCCTACTTTACCCAATCTCTCCTCATAGCTAAGACGCTCCATACCAGGCAACATCCTGCTAAACCTTCTCTGTACTCTCTCCAAAGCCTCCACGTCCCTCTGGTAGTGCAGCGACCAGTATCCCAAATATGGCCTAACCAACATTCTTACAGCTGTAACATCAGACACCAATTTTTATACTCTATACCCCATCCTATAAAGGCAAGCATGCCATATGTGTTTTTCACCGCCTTCTCCACCTGTGCTGCCACCTTCAAGGATTTGTGGACTCGCACACTCAAGTCCCTCTGTGTGTCTATACTTTTGATGATTCTGCCATTTATTGTAAAGCTCCCCCTACATTAGTTCTACCAAAATGTAACACTTTGCATTTATCTGGATTAAATTCCATCTGCCATTTCTCCGCCCAATTTTCCGGCCTATCTATCAGTTGGAAACTTGGGTGGAAGATGGCAGATAGAGTTTAATCTGGACAAATGTGAGGTAATGCATTTTGGAAGATCTAATACTGATAGGAAATATACAGTAAATGGCAGAACCCTTAAGAGTATTGAAAGGCAAAGGGATCTGGCTATACAGATCACTGAAAGTGACAATGCAGTTGGAGGAGATAGTCAAAAAGGCATATAGCATACTTGCCTTCATTGGCTGGGATATTAAGATTAAAAATTGACAGGTCATGTTGCAGATCTGTAGAACTTTAGTTAGGCTGCAATTGAAATATAGTGTTCAATTCTGATTGCAGCACTGCTAGAAGGATGTGAGGGCTATGGAGAGAGTACAGAAAAGATTTACCGGGATGATGCCTGGTATGGAAGGCATTAGCTATGAGGAGAGGTTGGAGAAACTTGGTTTGTTCTCATTGGAAAGACAAAAGTTGAAAGGAGACCTAATAGAAGTCTACAAGATTATGAGGGACATAGACAGAGTGGATAATCAGAAGTTTTTTCCCAGGGTGGAAGAGTCAATTATTAGGAGGCACAGGTTTAAGGTGTGAGAGGCAAGGTTTAAAGGAGAGTATTCTATGTTCCATGTTCTATGAGATGTACAAGACAAGTATTTTTACACAGAGGATGATAAGTGCCCGGAACATGTTGCTGGGGGAGATATGGACTTCAGCAAGGCATTTGACAAGGTCCCACATGCAAGACTTCTTGAGAAGGTGAGAGGCCATGGGATCCAAGGGGCTTTGGCCTTGTGGATCCAGAACTGGCTTGCCTGCAGAAGGCAGAGGGTGGTTGTGGATGGCTCTTTTTCTGCATGGAGGTCGGTCACCAGTGGAGTGCCCCAGGGATCTGTTCTAGGACCCTTGCTGTTTGTCATTTTCATAAATGACCTGGATGAGGAAGTGGAGGGATGGGTGAGTAAGTTCGCCGATGACACGAAGGTCGGTGGTGTTGTGGATGGTCTGGAGGGATGTCAGAAGTTGCAGCATGACATCGACAGGATGCAAGACTGGGCGGAGAAGTGGCAGATGGACTTCAACGCGGATAAATGTGTTGTGGTCCATTTTGGCAAATCCAACGGGATGAATGAGTACACTATCAAAGGTAGGAGTCTTAGCTGTGTGGAAGAGCAGAGGGATCTTGGGGTCCGGGTCCATAAGACTCTCAAATCGGCCTCCCAGGTGGAGGATGTGGTTAAGAAAGCTTATGGTGTACTGGCCTTCATTCATCGAGGGATTGAGTTCAGGAGTCAGGAGGTAATGCTGCAGCTTTATAGGACCCTTGTTAGACCACACTTGGAGTACTGTGCGCAGTTCTGGTCGCCTCACTATAGGAAGGACGTGGAAGCTATTGAAAGGGTGCAGAGGAGATTTACAAGGATGTTGCCTGGATTGGGAGGCATGCCTTATGAAGACAGGTTGAGGGAGCTGGGACTGTTCTCCCTGGAGAGACGAAGGTTGAGAGGCGACCTGATAGAGGTTTACAAGATGTTGAGAGGAATACATAGGGTGGACTCTCAGAGACTATTTCCCAGGGCTGAAATGGTCGCGACGAGAGGGCACAGATTTAAGGTGCAGGGAAGCAAGTACAGAGGGGATGCTAGGGGAAAGTTTTTCACTCAGAGGGTGGTGAGTGAATGGAATCGGCTGCCGTCGGTGGTGGTCGAGGCGAACTCGCTGGGGTCTTTTAAAAGACTTCTGGATGAGTATATGGGATCCAATGGGATTGGGGGTTATAGATAGGTCTATGGCTGGGTAGGTTTTGATGTGTTCGGCACAACTTGTGGGCCGAAGGGCCTGTTTGTGCTGTAGTGTTCTATGTTCTATAATGGACGCAGATATGATAGTGAGTTTTAAGGGACATCTGGACAAATATATGAATAGAATGGGAATGGAGGGCTAAAGTCTCTGGAAGGATAGGGGGTTTTAGTTGAGTCAGGCAGCATGGTCGGTGCAGGCTTGGAGGGCTGAAGGGCCCGTAACTGTGCTGTAATTTTCTTTGTTCTTTGTATAAGCAATGTGAAGACGGTTTTGACTAAAACTCATACTTTTCTCATACTACTATGACTGCAAATGAATCCAGTTGTTACCTTCTTGCATATGACACTCAGTGCTACCACCATTGTTGTTTCAATATGATTTATCTATTGATGGTGGGAAGCAAATTAAATAGCTCAGCCACTTGAGTCTGGCCCCTAGAACAGGAGGATGATGTAATGAGTGTGGGGGAGGGGTGACAATAAGTGTTTATGAGGCCTTAAGTCAAGCATTGCTAGGTTGGTATCTAATTAATTGGTTTTATTGGTTTAATAATAGATCAATAGTTTAACTGATTTCCTTATTTCAATGTTGAACAGCAAGGAAGAATGCAAATCTGATTCTTCATTATGTTCTTATCCTTTTTAGGAATTCAAGGACCCCCAGGACCCCCTGGACCACAAGGTAGGGCATGCCCAATTTTACCAATTGTTTCCTGTTCTTTTCAAGCATGCCAACCTTCCAGACTATTCCATCTGTTACCTTGAAATATACCTTGTCACACTCAGTCAGTGGCTTTGTCGCTGGGCTAGTAATCCAGTGACCCAGGAGAAGCACTGAGGATCTGGGTTAAAATCCTGCCACCACAGATGGTGGAATTTGAATTAAATTAAAAATATCTGAAATTAAGAGTCTATTGATGATCATGAAACCATTGTCGATTGTTGAAAAAACGCATCTGGTTCACTTTATGTCCTTTAGGGAAGGACATCTGTTGTCCTTACCTGGTCTGACCTACATGTGACTCCAGAGCCACAGCAATGTGGTTGGCTCGTAACTGCCTTCTGAAATGGAGGGAGAGAATAAGAAAAAACCATCAATCTGTCAATCTTTTCCATTATCTGGGCCAGTTGCAGCTTTACAGAACCTTAGTAAAGCCACACTTGGAATATAGTATTCAATTCTGTTTGCCACACTACCAGAAGGATGTGAAGGCTTTGGAGAGGGTACAGAAAAGATTACCAGGATGTTGCCTGGTATGGAGGGCATTAGCTATGAGAAGAGGTTGGAGAAACTTGGTTTATTCTCACTGGAATGACGGAGGTTGAGGGGGAGACCTCATAGAAGTCTAAAGATTATGAGAGGACAGAGTGAATAGTCAGAAATTTTTTCCCAAGCCGGAAGAGTCAGTTACTATGGGGCATAGGTTTAAGTTGCGAGGGACAAGGTTTAAAGGAGATTTATGAGGCAGATTTTTTTACACAGAGGATAATGGGTGCCTGGAAATCATTGCCAGGGGAAAGTAGTGGAAGCAGATGCGGTAGAGCATCTTAAATATATGAATAGGATGGGAATAGAGGGATATGGTTTCCAGAAGGGTAGGGGTTTTTAGTTCAGTCAGGCAGCATGGTTGGTACAGTACAAGAGTATAAGAGTTGGAATGATATGGTGAGGTTGTATAAGACATTGGTGAGGCTGAATTTAGAGTATTGTGTGAAGTTTTGGTCACCTTATCACAGGAAGGATATTAATAAGATTGAAAGAGTGCAGAGAAGGTTTACAAGGATATTGCCTGGACTTGAGAAACTGAGTTACAAAGATTGAATAGGTTAGGACTTTATTCCTTGGAGCATAGAAGAGAAGGGGGATTTGATAGAGGTGTATAAAATTATAACGGGTATAGATAGAGTGAATGCAAGAAGGCTTTTTCCACTGAGCTAGGGGAGAAAAAAACTAGAGGACATGGATTAAGGGTGAAGGGGAAAAAGTTTAAAGAGAATATTAGGGGTGCTTCTTCACACAGAGATTGGTGAGAGTGTGGAATGAACTGCCACATGAAGTGGTGAATGCAGGTTCAGTTTTAACATTTAAGAAAAACTTGAATGGACACATGGATGAGAGGGATGTGGAGGGATATGGTCCAAGTGTAGGTCAGTGAGTCTAGGGAAAAAAATGGTTCGGCACAGACAAGAAAGACCAAAGTGCTGTAATTTTCTTTGTTCTTCAAGTTAGGGATGGGCAATAAATACTGGCCTAGCCACACGCACATCCCATAAAGTGAAATTAAAAAATAATTTACTGCCTCAGAGCCAGTGACCACCTCCCCCTCCCCCAACCGCGCCTTCACCTCGTGTTCCTCCCTTTGTTTCCCGAGTACTTGGGTTTTATTCAGGGTATTTTAATCTCTCTAATTGATTTTCTCAGGTCCCGCAGGTGAAGATGCCTTCATTGAACGGATCGCATTTTCTGCGGCTCTCACCACTCCTCAACTCAATCCTGGAACCATACTGTTTGATAACGTACTGGTAAACGAAGGAAGCCATTATAATCCAAGCACAGGTGAGGCCCGAGTATTCTTAGACCACTGCTGAACATCTGACCTGTGTTTCTCACATTCTAATCTTCGAGCACTCTCTCCTGTTTTCAGGTATCTTTACAGTTCCGTATGACGGCCGATACTTCATTAGTGCAATTCTGACCGGACATCGCAACCAGCGGATTGAAGCAGTGCTTGCCAAGTCCAATATAGGACTGGCAAGAATTGACTCAGGGGGTTTCCAACCGGAGGGGCTGGAGAACAGGCCTGTAGTGGGGGCTCAACCTATTTCTGGATCGCTAGGGATCTTTAACATTATCTTACCTCTCCGCCAAGGAGACACAGTTTGTATTGATCTGGTGACGGGCAAACTAGCCCATTCGGATGAACCCTTGACAGTTTTTAATGGGGTTCTTTTATATGAAGATGAGAACGTTTAATGAGTTGTTTCCCTAAGGCCTGCCTTTTGTTGGGGGGGGGGGGGGGAGCAGAAGTGGGGGGAGCAGTATTTAAACAGCAATGTATTCAGAGCTCTTTCACACCAGATAGGAGGTTGAGAACCTTATTTCCACACCACCGCTGAATTATTTAACAGAAAACAAGTTTTGTAGCAATCTCTGACACAACTGATGCTGTATAGAGAGGAGTTGTTAACCTCTATTTTATCTTTTCAAAATGACTAGCATTTAATTAAAGATCTATTTGTCTACAATACAGAAGAGACTCCAGGATCAGCTGCTTGTTCCGGGGGAGTTTAATATCTGGGATGAAAGGGAAGGATTCCATAACTGCAAAAGAACAAAGTCTCTCTTATTGAAAACAATCAGTTCTGAGCTGGTTGGTTATAAATCAAATGCCTACGATTGTACTGCTGGGATTGTCTCATTTTATTCACTTCAGGTTTTGTGGCGCCTGCGCTGATCCCAAACATTTTCCCCATTCTCTCTCCTGAAACATACACAGTGTTTTTGATCCTGAAAAATAGCTCCAAGGTGTTTCCAAGGAGTAAAAACTAAGTCAATACTAAGCTACACGTGTGTCCCTTTTGATTCCATGTCCTTGCTGTTAGAAGGTGGCATTAACTAATCATAGTTAATGCCACGAAGCAGGGGGTCAAGGAGACAGGCCCACAGAATTGCCTAGAGATTGAACTGTGCATTGGCAATATTCAGTTCCACCATTTAGCTAATTGAGTTAAGATTAAATTTTGGAAATTGTCAAACAGTGAAATTTCTCTCTGCCTGTAAATACTACTCTTGTCAGCAAAGCTTACACCCAAAGACAAATAAAAAAATAAGTACTCCCGATGGGCAGAGTGGCCTCCTGTGTAATTTTACTATTTATTCTAAATATCCGAAAAGAAAGAATGTGAAAGAATCCCTACCATCTCCAGCTTCATCAACTATCTATGCAAGCCAATTGCAGGCAACTCAGTGCTTTCTCATTTTTGTTAAGTCTTATCAACCCATCTTTTCTGTGCTGTCTCTATTAAGGAATGCTTCATTGCCACTTCCCATCTTGTGTCACGTGCTTTCTGTTCACATATTTAGAATATGTAATAAAATTACACAAGAGGCCATTCTGCCCATCATAAAAGCACCAGCCAAGAAACAAGCAACCCAGTCTATGTCATCCACTTAAGGAAGATGTTGTTTCATTTAAAGACATTACCAAATAATACTGTAAAAAGCAAAAACTAACAGATTTATTAAATGAATGGTCTGTAACTATTTCCACAGTAGAGAAAGAGGAAAAAGTGTTAAAGGGCTAAAATATAAAGTTACTGGATTGAAAATACTGACACTGTTGAACTTCAGTAGAATCTCTGGTTTCAAAATCACTTTCCTTAGCTGCTCCCCCAATTCCCTAAAAGCCCAAAAATCTGTCTCAGCCACAAATATATTTAACAATGGAACATCAGCGACCCGCTGGAACAGAGAATCACCTTTATTAATTACACATGCTCCCCCAATTCCCTAAAAGCCCAAAAATCTGTCTCAGCCACAAATATATTTAACAATGGAACATCAGCGACCCGCTGGAACAGAGAATGTATTATATTTATTGTGAATTTTCCAGGTGTGGTTATATTATTAAAGGTGTGACTTTTATAAATTCACTTACTGATCTGTTCAATTTGCTTAATAATTTATAACAGATTTCAGTGACTGTCTCATACTCATTAACAGACAGGCCTGGCATTATCCAGTTTATCTCTCCCACTCTAAGTGGGCAAAGTGAAAAATGGAGTATAATGTATGGCAGGCTGGAGTTATTCATTTTAAATAGAAAAGCAGATATTTTTTAAAAGGTGTAAAACTTGTAAATGTTGATGTTGAAAAAGACTTGGGTGTACTTGTGCAAGGAACTGGGATTGGGAGTTAGATAGTTCTATGGCTTGGTAGGTACTGATATGATCTGCACAACTTGTGGGCCGAAGGGCCTGTTTGTGCTGTAGTGGTCTATGTTCTATGAACGGTTAAAATCAGAAATAAGCAATTAGAAAGGCAATGATATGCCAGCCTTTATTGCAAGTGGATTAACTTGTTGCTCTACAATTGTACAAAATTATGTTGAGACCACACCTGGAAAATTCACAATAAATATAATACATTCTCTGTTCCAGCAGGTCGCTGATGTTCCATTGTTAAATATATTTGTGGCTGAGACAGATTTTTGGGCTTTTAGGGAATTGGCAGCTGAGCTGCCAATTGAATCAGCAGCTGAGGAAAGTGGTTTTGAAACCAGAGATTCTACTGAAGTTCAACAGTGTCAGTATTTTCAATTCAGTAACTTCCTCTTTGATTTATATTTTTAGCCCTTTAGCACTTCTTCCTCTTTCTCTACTGTGAAAATAGTTACAGACCACTCATTTAATGAATCTGTTAGTTTTTGCTTTTTACAGTATTATTTGGTAATGTCTTTAAATGAAACTACATCTTCCTTATAGGAGCTAATGGAACTATGAAATTAAAAGAGAATATGCTGGCAGGTCCCTGCAGAGAGAGAAATAGAATTAACATTTCAAGCCTGTGACTGATGAATGGTGACCAAGCTAAAAGTTTAACTCTTTCTTTATAATTTCACTAAGTTCCTGTCTCCTTCTATCTCCTGATTTGCAGTTTTCACTGGAATGTTTTGTATCCTCCATTGTAAAGACAGAAGAAAACTATTTATAGAACATAGAACAATACAGCACAGAACAGGCCCTTCGGCCTTCGATGTTGTGCCGACCAAAATAAAAAGCAATGCCCCTCCTAACTAAACCATTCCCTTCTCATCCATATACTTATCAACTAACCTCTTAAACGCCACCAAACTTGGCGCATCTACAACAGCTGCAGGCAGGGCATTCCACTCCCTAATCACTCTTTGAGTAAAGAACCTACCTCTGATATCCGTCCTATAACTCATACCCCTTAATTTAAAGTTGTGTCCCCTCGTGCTAGCTTTTTCCATCCTAGGAAAAAGGCTATCACTGTCCACCCTATCCAAACCTCTAATTATCTTATATGTTTCAATAAGATCCCCCCTTAGCCGCCTCCTTTCTAACGAAAACAACCTCAAATCCTTCAACCTCTCTTCATAGGACCTGCCCTCCATACCAGGCAACATCCTAGTAAACCTCCTCTGTACCCTCTCCAATGCCTCCACATCTTTCTTATAATGTGGCGACCAGAACTGCACACAATACTCCAAGTGCGGCCGCACTAGAGTTTTGTACAGCTGCAACATGATGCTGCGGCTCCTAAATTCAATCCCCCTACCAATAAAAGCTAAGACTCTATAAGCCTTCTTAACAACTTTATCCACTTGACTGCCTACTTTCAGGGATCTATTGACACATACACCAAGATCCTTCTGTTCCTCAACACTATTAAGAGCCCTACCATTAGCCCTATACTCTACACATTTATTGTTCCTGCCAAAGTGCATTACCTCACACTTTTCCACATTAAACTCCATTTGCCACCTCTCGGCCCAGCTCTGCAACTTGTCCAAGTCACTCTGTAAACTAAAACACCCCTCTTCACTATCTACCACACCACCAACTTTAGTATCATCTGCAAATTTACTGATCCATCCCTCAATACCCTCATCCAGATCATTCATAAAATTACAAACAGCAGGGGCCCCAAAACAGACCCCTGAGGCACACCACTCGTCACAAACTCCACGATGAAAAATCTCCCATCAACCACCACCCTCTGTCTTCTATCTGCCAGCCAATTTCTAATCCAATTAGCTAAATCACCCTCTATTCCACACATCTGCATTTTCTGTAGAAGTCTTCCATGGGCCACCTTATCAAAAGCCTTACTAAAGTCCATATATACTACATCAACCGCCTTACCCCCATCCACCTCTCTGGTCACTTTCTCAAAAACTCAATGAGGTTAGTAAGGCATGACCTACCCTTCACGAAACCATGCTGACTATCCCCAATCAATTCATTTCTCTCTAAATAACTATAAATCCTATCCCTAATAATTCTCTCCAATACCTTGCCCACCACAGAAGTAAGACTCACGGGCCTATAATTCCCAGGAAGGTCTCTCTTCCCCTTCTTAAACAATGGGACCACATTCGCCATCCTCCAGTCCTCCGGAACCACACCCGTAACCAACGAGGACCTGAAGATCAGAGCCAGAGGCTCTGCAATCTCCTCTCTTGCCTCCCAGAGAAAATTTGTTCATTTGACAGATGACATTTGTTCATGTCATCTGTCATTTCCTTATTATTTAATATTAACTCCCCGTTCTCACTCTCTAGAGGACCAACACATCTTACTCTTTTTTTTTAAATACCTGAAGAAACTCTTGCCATTTGTTTTTACATTTCTAGATAGCATCCTTACGTACTCAAATTTTTCTCTCCTGATTCACCTTTTAATCATTCTCTGCTGTTCTTTATATTCTGACCAATTATCTGACCTGCCACTTACCTGTGTAGTTAGATGGTAGATTTCCTTCCCTAAAGGATATTGATGAACCAGATGGGTTTTTATAACAATTGACAACAATTTCATCATTAGATTTTTTTATTGAATTCTAATTTCCATGGTGAGATTAATACCTGTTGATTCTCCAAATTACTGATTCAGTGATCATATCACTGCTCCACAGCTATTATATGGCTAGTCAGTTCAGTTTCTAATCAATGTTAACCCATTGGATGTTGATAGTGGGAGAATTAACAATGGACAATATCAATGGACAATTGTCAGATCCTCTCTTGTTGGAGATGGTCATTGCCAGGCACTTGTGTGGCACAAATGTTATTTGCCACAAATGTTATTTGCCACTTGTCAGCCCAAGCCTGCACATTGTCCCAATCCTTCTGTATTTGAACACTGTTTGCTTCGGTATTTGAGGAGTATCTAATGGTCCTGAACATTGTGCATTCATCAGCGAACCCCACTTTTGACCTCAAGATGGAAAGGAGGTCATTGATGAAGCATCTGAAGATGGCTGAGCCTAGAACATTATCCTGAGGACTTCATACAATGATGTGATAAGCATGGATTTTCAGAAAGTGACAGTGGACCACAGAAGAGTCCACTGGAAAAAATGGGGAAGTTTAAATTGAGGAGTTCAGTTTCTGGCAATGCTTACACCCAGCAAGTTGACAGTGGGAGATTCAGCAATGACAATGCCATTAAATGTCAAGGAGACATCGTTAGATTTGCTCTTGTTGAAAATTGTCAGTTACCTGGCATTTCTGTGGCATGAATGTTACTTGTCAGCTCAAATCTAGATATTGTCTAGGTCTTGCTGCATTTGGCAATGGACTGCTTCAGTAGTCCATTGCCAATAGAGAGTGGCAATATCAGGAATGTTGCTGAATGCTGTGCAGTCATTAGCAAACATCTCCATTTCTGATCTTAAAATGGAAGGAAGGTCATTAATGAAGCAGCTGAAAATGGTTGGGCCTAGGACACTGCCCCGAGGAATTTCTGCAGTGATGCCCTGGATCTGAAATGTTTGACCTCCAACCACACAACCATCTTCCTATGTACCAGATATGACTCCAATCATTGACTTCATTTTTGCTAATGCTCCTTGATGTCAAGGGCTGTCACTTTCACCTCACCTCTGATGTTCAGCTCTTTTCACCATGTTTGAACCAAGACTGTAATGAAGTCAGGAGCTGAGTAATCCTGGTGAAACTAAAACTGAGCATCCATGAGCAGGTTACTGCTGAGTAAATGCCTCTTGCGGATGACTCTTCCTGTCTCCTTTCTGATGATGGTGAGTAGATTGGGTGGTAATTGGCCAGGTTGAATTTATCCTGTTTCTTATGTACAAAACAGAACTGGGCAAATTTACACATTGGTGGATATATGGCAGTGGTATAGGTGTCTTGCAATAACTTGGCTAAGTATGTAGCAAGATATATCAGTGCCCATAGCTTTTGCAGTATCCATTCAGCCAGTTCTTGAAATCACATGGAGTAAATTTAATCGGCTGAAGACTGACATCAGTGATGCTGGGGGAGGCTGAGGTGGATCATTCACTTGGCACTTCTGGCTGAAGATTGCTGCAAATGCTTAAGTCTTATCTTTTGCACTGATGTCTTGGCTCCTCCACTATTGAGGACAGAGATATTTGTGGAGCCTCCTCCTCCTCCAGTGAGTTGGTTAATTATCCACCATCAATAACAACTGGATGCAGCAGGTCTGCAGATCTTAGATTTGATCTGTTGGTTGTGGGATTAAAACACAATACAGACCCACATAGAGACACACACACCCTTTATCTTTTCTGATTTATTTGCAATATTTTAAACACCAAATTCTTACCGTAAACATTAGGGAATTATAAAACATTTAACTTTAAATGAAGGATAAAAGTCTAGAGAAATAAACAATCTTAAATCAGCTTCTCAGTGCCTGGCATTGTAATTTCTCAGGACAGGGTTAGATACAGAGTAAAGCTCTCTCTACACTGTCCCCATCAAACACTCAGTAAGAATTTAGCAACACCAATTTATAATCCAACTGATTTATTTGATAGTAAAAAGGCGAGCTTTCAACACTCTGTGTCTTCCTCAGGCAAATGCAGTGTTCTGGTCTGCAATAGCACACATCAGCACAGACAGTCAGAGATTGCTGATTAGAATGCGAATCCTTACATCTAACCTGCTATTGAAGTGTTAGTGGCGAACAATGTGTGTGAAGGGAATCCTGAGCATTGTTGGAGAATTGTGTGTTTTCTCCAGACAGCACAGTAAGTGAGGTTTTTTTGCTAACCCAGGCAAGTTACTGGGGTTACAGATAGTGTGTCATGAAGCCAAGATCCCTGTTAAGACCGTCCTCGTGTGCGGAGCTTGGCTATCAGTCTCTGCTCAGCGACTCTGCGCTGTCGTGTATCACGAAAGCCCCCTTGAAGAACATTTACCTGCAGGTCGGAGGCCGCAGGCTCCGTGATACACGGAGGCTTTCGTGATACACGACAGCGCAGAGTCGCTGAGCAGAGACTGATAGCCAAGCTCCGCACACATGAGGACGGTCTTAACAGGGATCTTGGCTTCATGAAACACTATCTGTAACCCCCGTAACTTGCCTGGGTTAGCAAAAAACCTCACTTACTGTGCTGTCTGGAGAAAACACACAATTCTCCAACAATGCTCAGGATTCCCTTCACACACATTGTTCGCCACTTTAACACCTCAATAGCAGGTTAGATGTAAGGATTCGCATTCTAATCAGCAATCTCTGACTGTCTGTGCTGATGTGTGCTATTGCAGACCAGAACACTGCATTTGCCTGAGGAAGACACAGAGTGTTGAAAGCTCGCCTTTTTACTATCAAATAAATCAGTTGGATTATAAATTGGTGTTGCTAAATTCTTACTGAGTTCTTACCACCCCAATCCAACGCCGGCATCTGTATATCATGCCCATCAAACACTCCCAGGACAGGTACAGCATAGCGTTAGATACAGAGTAAAGCTTGCTCTACACTGTCCCCATCAAACACTCCCAGGACAGGTAGAAAACAAAGTTAGATACAGAGTAAAGCTCCCTCTATACTGCCCCCATCAAACACTCCAGGACAGGTACAGCACAGGGTTAGATACAGCGAGGCAAAAATGGGTAGAGCTCAGGACTAGGTGTAGTCATAATGTTGTGGGGTTTACTATAGCCATCCAACTGCCAGTGGGAGATTGAGAAACAGATATGTAGGCAGATTTTGGCAAGGTTTAAAAGTAACAGGGTTAGTGTAGTGGGAGATTTTAATTTTCCCTATATAGACTGGGACTCAGTGCTAGGGGTGTGGATGGAGCATTCAGGAAGGTCTCCTGAAACAGTATGTAGATAGTCCAACTAGGGGAGCCATACTGGACCTGAGATTGTGGAATGAGCCAGCCAAGCAGTCGATGTTTTAGTAGGAGAGCACATTTCTGTCATTTACTGTGTATTTTCTATCTATTAGGCCTTCCAGAATGCATTACCTCATATTTGTAGTCTTCAAGTTAAGGTGCTAAATTGGGGGAAGCTAATTATAACAATATTAGGCAGGAACTGAAGAACATAGATTGGGGGGCAGATGTTTGAGGGTAAATCAACATCTGGCATGTAGGAGGCTTTCAAGTGTAAGTTGATTGGAATTCAGGACTGGAATATGCATGTAAAGATGAAGGATAAATATGGCAAGTTTTGGGAACCTTAAGTAATGAGAGATATTGTGAGCCCAAACAGAAAAAGAAAGCATTTGTCAAGGCTTGGAAGCTGGGAACACATGAAGCAAGTGTGGAATACAAAGAAAGTAGAAAGACACTTAAGCAAGGAGTAAGAAGGGCTAAAAGGGGTCATGAAAAAGCATTGGTCAGCAGGATTAATGAAAAGCCCAGGGCTTTTTATACATATATAAAGAGCAAAGGGGGTAGCTGGGGGGGCGGGGTGGTAACTCAAGGACAAGGGAGGAAATCTATGTATGCAGCCAGAGGAAATGGGTGAGGTATTAAATGAATACTTTGCGTCAGTATTCGAAGAGGAGTTGGTAGATGATGAGTCTGGGAAAGATGTGTAGTTTGAGTCATGTTGAGATCAAAAAGAAGGTATTTGGGTTGTTGAGAAAAATCAAGGTCGACAAGTCCCAAGGCCTGATGGGATATACCCCAGAATACTGAGAAAGGCAAGGGAGGAAATTGCTGGGACCTTGAGAGAAATTTGTGTGTTATCTCTGGCTACAGGGGAGGTCATGATGTGGAGATGCCAGCGTTGGACTGGGGTTAAACACAGTAAGGCTCATAGTTTTTGCTACCAAATAAACCTGTTGGATTTTAAGCTGACGTTGTGAGACTTCTTACAGGGGAGGTCCCAGAGGATTGGAGAATAGCTAATGTTGTTCCATTGTTTAAGAAGGTTAGCAAGAATAATCCAGGTGATTACAATCCGGTGAGCTTACATCACTTATAGGGAAATTGTTGGAGAGGATTCTTCATTACAGGATTTATTCCCACTTGGAAATAAGTGGATGGATTAGTGAGTGGCAATATGGTTTTGTGAAGGGGAGGTCATGTCTCATGAACTTGAGTTTTTTGAGGAAATGACGAAGATGATTGATGAGGGTAGGGCAGTGGATGTTGTTTACATGGACTTCAGTAAGGCCTTTGACAAGATCCCTCTCGGCAGACTGCTGCAGAAGGTGAAGTCACATGGGATCACAGGTGAGCTGGCAAGGTGGATACAAAACTGACTCGATCAAAGAAGACAAAGGGTAGCAGTGGAAGGGTGCATTTCTGAATGGAGAGTTGTGACAAGTGATGTTCCTCAAGGATCAGTGCTGGGACCTTTGCTGTTTGTAATATATATAAATGATTTGGAGGAAAATGTAACTGGATTGATTAGTAAGTTTGCAGATAGCGAAGAGGACCATCAGTGGATACAGCAGAATATAGATCAGTTGCAGACTTAGGGGCAGAGACGGCAGATAGAACATAGAACATTACAGCACAGAACAGGCCCTTCGGCCTTCGATGTTGCGCCGACCAATATAAAAAGCAATGCCCCTCCAAACTAAACCATTCCCTTCTCTTCCATATACTTATCAACTAACCTCTTAAACGCCACCAAACTTGGCGCATCTACAACTGCTGCAGGCAGAGCATTCCACTCCCGAACCACCCTTTGGGTAAAGAACCTACCTCTGATATCCGTCCTATAACTATCACCCCTTAATTTAAAGCTGTGTCCCCTTGTGCTAGCTTTTTCCATCCTAGGAAAAAGGCTATCACTATCCACCCTATCTAAACCTCTAATCATCTTATATGTTTCGATTAGGTCCCCTCTTAGCCGCCTCCTTTCTAACGAAAACAACCTCAAATCCCTCAGCCTCTCTTCATAAGACCTGCCCTCCATACCAGGCAACATCCTGGTAAACCTCCTCTGTACCCTCTCCAATGCCTCCACATCTTTCTTATAATGTGGGGACCAGAACTGCACACAATACTCCAAGTGCGGCCGCACTAGAGTTTTGTACAGTTGCAACATGACGTTGCGGCTCCGAAATTCAATCCCTCTACCAATAAAAGCCAAGACTCCATATGCCTTCCTAACAACCTTCTCGACCTGACTGCCTACTTTCAGGGATCTATGCACATACACACCAAGATCCCTCTGTTCATCTAGACTACTAAGAATCCTACCATTTGCCCTATACTCTACACATTTATTATTTCTGCCATAGTGCATTACCTCACACTTTTCCACATTAAACTCCATTTGCCACCTCTCGGCCCAGCTCTGCAACTTGTCCAAGTCCCTCTGCAAACTATAACACCCCTCTTCACTATCTACCACTCCACCGACTTTAGTGTCATCTGCAAATTTACTAATCCATCCTTCAATACCCTCATCCAGATCATTTATAAAAATTACAAACAGCAGGGGCCCCAAAACAGACCCCTGAGGTACACCACTTGTCACCGAACTCCAAGATGAATATCTCCCATCAACCACCACCCTCTGTCTTCTATCTGCTAGCCAATTCCTAACCCAATTAGCTAAATCACCCTCTATCCCATACATCTGCATTTTCTGCAGAAGTCTTCCATGGGCCACCTTATCAAACGCCTTACTAAAGTCCATATATACCACATCAACTGCCTTACCCCCATCCACCTCCTTAGTCACTGATGGAGTTTAATCTGGACAAATGTGAGATAATGCATTTTGGAAGGTCTAATACAGATAGGAAATTTACAATAAAAAGCAGAACCCTTAAGAGCATTGATAGCAAAGGGACCTGGGTGTACAGGCACACAAATCACAAAGTGGCAAGGCAGGCGGAGAAGGTTGTCAAGAAGGCATATGGAATGTTTGCCTTCATTGGCCAGGACATTGAGTTTAAAAATTGACAAGTCGCGTTGGGGCTTTATAGTATCTTAGTTAGGCCACACTTGGAATATAATGTTCAATTCTGGTTGCCACACTACCAGAAGGATGGAGAGGCTTTGAAGAGAGTACAGGAAAAATTTACCAGGATGTTGCCTGGTATGGAGGGCATTAGCTATGAGGAGAGGTTGGAGACATTTGGTTTGTTCTACCAGAGCAACGGAGGTTGAGAGGGACCTGTTAGAAGTCTACAAGATTATGAGAGGCATGGACAGAGTGGATAGTCAGAAGCTTTTTCCCAGGATGGAAGAGTCAATTACCAGGGGCACAGGTTTAAGATGCGAGGAGCAAGGTTTGAAGGAGATATACAAGGCAGATTTTTTTTTTTTAAACACAGTATTGGATGCCAGGAACTCAGTGCAGGGGAGGTAGCAGAAACAGATGTGGTAGTGACTTTAAGGGGTGTCTGGACAAGTACATGAACAGGATGGGAATAGAGGGATATGGTCCCCAGAAGGATTAGGGGTATGGGGTGTGGGGGGGGCGCAGTTAAATTGGGCAGTATGGTCTGTGCAGTCTTTGAGGGCCGAAGAGCCCGTTCCTCTGGTGTCATTTTCTTTGTTCTTTGTTCAGAGTAAAGCTCTCTCTACACTGTCCCCATCACATACTCTCAGGACAAGTACAGCCCAGGGTTAGATATAAAGTTTATTCTTCACTGTCCCCTAAACACACACAGCACAGGTACAAAATGTGGTTAGATACAAGGTAAAGTTACATTGACATTATCCCTATCAAACACTATTTGGCAGATATAGCATGCGATTAGATATAGATTACAGTTTCCTCTAGGCTATCAGAAATCTGTCTTTTCACAGCGAGTTACAGTAGATTTAAATCTCACGAGTGTGAGGAACGCTCTTTTCCCAGTTGTTCACACTGGGTTTCCTAATGTTAAGGATAGCCGGATTTACAGCCTCACCCATTAAACATCAAGTACACGTTATCAGAAGGACATGAATACTTTGGAAGGGGTGCAGAGGAGATTCACCAGAATGCTGGGATAGAATATTTAAGTTAAGAGAGGTTTGATAGGCTTGGTTGTTTTTGTTGGAGTAGAGAAGATTGAGGGGGCGACCTGTATGAGGTGTATGAATTTATAAGAGACAAGAAAATAATTGATAAGGAGCAGCTGTTCTCCTTAGTTGAAGGGTCAGTCATGAGGGGTCATTGGTTCAAGGTGTCGGGCAGGAAGTTTCGTGGGGATGTGAGAAATAATCTTTTTACTCAGAAGATGGTAATGGTCTGGAATGCACTATTTGGGAGTGTAGCAGCAGTGGATTGTCTCTCATTTTTAACCTGGATGAACACTTGGCACATCAGCATTCAGGGCTATGGGCCAAGTGCTGGTTAATGGGACGGGAAACAAGTGTTTCTCGCATGTCAGTGCGGACTTGATGAGCCGAAGGGCCTCTTCTGCATTGTACGATTCTAATTATAACTTCAGAATACGCAATACAGTGAGATAGTCACAAACACACAAATGTTGACTCTTTAAAATATAATGTTTACTGTAGAGTTGATAAAGAACATCCCTTCAACAAACATTTTGCAGACATGTTTTGAATGGTACATTGAGCATATCAGTAGAGGAGGATTTATAAAACGTAAAGAGCAAGCAGAGGTCAGCAGTTTTCACGTGGCTCTGACCTCCAATACTCCTCACCTCCAACATCTCCCCCAACCTACTATCCCAACCACGTCACATTTAGCCCCCACACCCCTCTCCTAACATCTGACCTACTGACCCCTCCATACCCAATCCCAATGACCCAAGTTCCCTGCATCTGATCCCACAGCCTCCAACTCACCATACGACCCCAGTGAACTCCAGCTGCAAACATCTGACACAGTGACACCCTTTGAATGATGGGTTAGAAATAGTGAGGACGATAGATCAGGACAGGGCTGAATCAACAGGAGGTCTGAAACTGGAGGTGATTGGTAGTAAAGTATCAGGTCATGGGGGGAGTGGGGTTTGAGGAGGTAATGTATTATCTGATGAGAATCGACCCTGTCCTATTTGCACTGCATGGTTTTAAAATATTAAAACTCAGCAGGGCACTCGAACAACATAATCAAACACGATTAATTCCATGTGCAAGGGGAAGGAGTTCACTGGATGTCGATGTGAAATGCTGTCACTTAACAAAACAAAATGCCACAGGACAAATTAAATGGACATCTTTGCAGATCAGCTACTACCATGGATAACATTATTGTTTTGGAAAACCTCAGAAAGATAAAATCATCAGAAATTAGGGTGGCGCAAGGGCAGGAGGCAGTGAGGGCCAGAATGAGAGTGAGAGATTGGGACAGTGAGATCGTTGGGGAAATGTAATTAAAGATAATCTAGTTGGAAGTATGATTATTAATAACTGGACGGTTCTGATTCTTTGGGGCCTGGTGTGAACTCGTCTGTTCAGCTTTTCACATTTCCTTGTTTTGCAGAATTATAAAGTGTGTCTCTGGGCATTTGCTGAAACTATTTGATGGACAGTTCATATTGAAGCAGACAACACAGGTTGGTTGTTTGCAGATAACTTTCAGCCCAGGGTGGCTTCGATCAGATGTAAATTTTAACAGCATCATCCTGAGAACGGACTTTACAACAGTCCTGGAAACAGATGCTGCAAAAGGACAATTGTGAGCACGATGATCAGTCCACACAGCAGCAAAACCACCCAGACTGGGAACATATCTGTAAATCAAACCACTCTGGTTAATCATCCATCCCATCACAACATGAAGCAATACTTAAACATATTCAAGTAAAATATACCCATGACATCTGTCTCCTCATCAGAGAAATGCTGGACACAATGCAAGATAGAGGCCCAGAGTATGGGATATTAGGATTAGACTGAACCGTGGGAATTATGACACCTTGCCCAGTGAGGGAGAGTCTAGTTCAGGAACTCACTCTGCCCCTGTGGGATCAAGGATCAGAAGCATACCAGCCAGTCTGGGATTCAGCCCTGGGAGGATACAGCTGCACGAACGGTTATCACTGCTGCCTCACGGCGCCAGGGACTTAGATTTAATCCTGGCTTGGATCACTGTCTGTGTCTCCGTGGGTTTCCTGCAGGTGCTCCAGTTTCCTCCTACAGTCCGAAATAAGTGCAGGTTAAGTACGTTGGCCTAGTTAAATTCTCCCTCAGTGTGCCCAAAAAGGCGCCAGAGTGTGGTGCCTTGGGGATTTTCACAGTAACTTCATTGTAGCGTAAATGTACGCCTACTTGTGACACTAATAAATAAACCTAAAGAATCCTAGTTTAGAGTAATGAAATATTCTAGAGCATAGTGCTTTAACCTCAATCAGATGAGGGGAGAATTATATAGGACTTGGATAAGAAAAAATTATTTCACTCAAAGAGTTGTGACTCTTTGAAATTTCTTCTCCAGAAGTTTGTGGATGCTCTATCGCTGAACATATATAAGAGGGAGAAACAGATTTTTTTGTCCCTCAGAAAATTAAGGGATGGGGCAGGAGAATAAAGTCCAACATCAGCCATGATGGAACTGAAAGACAGAAATTGTTCAATGTTTTACTCCTGGTCCTATTGCTCGTGTTGTCAGAGAGTGTAACCAAGGAAGGTTCCATTCTTGTTACCATCCAATGAAAAGTATGGACACAGCAGATAGGAAAGTTTGATCTTCCCCAATGGTTCAATATTTTGTCAGCTCAAGCACGTTCAATGCAAATGCGAGGCACCAATTTGAGCTTTTCTTTAATTTCTTTCATGGGATGCTGGCATTGCTGGAAAGACCAGCTTCGATTTTCTATCCCTAATTGCCCTTAAATTGAATGTCTTGCTTGGCCATTTCAGGGGAGCAGTTAAGAATTAATTACATTGCTGAGAATCTGGAGTTATATGTAGGCCAAGCCAGAAAGATTTCCTTTTCTAAAAGGGCATTAGCAAATCAGATTAGCTTTTACAATAACTAATGATGGTCATTATTATTAGCATTACTGAAACTAGCTTCATATTTCTCAATTATTAATTTTATTTTTAAATTCCATCAGCTGCCCTGTCCAGAGAGCTGGGTCTCCAGATTATTGGTCCAGGGACATTACCTATAGTGCAGAAGTGGCAAGATGGCAAAGACCAATCAACTGAGGGGCAGTAGTCAGCACCAGTCAATTCCCAAGGCAGAAGCAATAGAACTGAATAGAGAATAAATCTTTGACTTACGCCTGCTTGGCACCAGATGTAGTTTACACCGACTGTCTACTGCTACACTCAACAATGCTGCTTCATTTCCTCCTGTCACCTGCTTCGTTGGACCCTCATCAGGTAGAAAGGCCAAATCTGTCACCACAATCCCGTGAGTCTCCTTCACATAGTAAACTTGCTGTCAAGAAAGACAAAAGGGAACATGTAATTTTGATTTTCTTTACTGACATCGCCTTGCTTTTACGCAATCAACTGAAATCCATGCCCTCTGGTTACAAACCCTTCTGCCAACAATAGTTTCTCCTTATTTACTCCGTCATGCATCAATAGAATCTCCTCTAAGATAGATAATCCCAATTTCTCCAAACACTGAAGAATCTCATGGCTGGCACCAATTCGGAGACATTTCAGTGTGCATATTCCAACAAGTGTTAGTGTACTAGTAAATCTCTTCTGTACCATCTTCAAGGTTTTGACATCCTTTCTAAAGATGGTGCCCAGAACTACATCAGAAAAATGATACAATTAAACCAGTATCAAACTATTACGTGTTGTAAAGTAATGCTTCTGTGTGATTAGCCATATGACATACTATGACATTACCAGAGGCATTCGCAGGTTTTTAATCATTCTCCCATGTTGGACGTCGATCTGGTCTATAAAATATCTGATGAGAATGAAAATGTCCAAGATGATACTGGACTAGGGAAGATCCAAGAACTGAAACTAGGTGTTTCATCCATGAAAGGGGATACCCAAAGTTTTAGGCTGTCCTGAATTGAAATGGGATTGCAAGTAATGTCTTGAGATGGACAGAAAGCTGGTAAGCAGACAGGAAGGAAAGCATTGGCATAATGGGTCTTTTTCTGATTGGCAGTCAGTGACTAGTAAATTTGCTGACAACATCAAAGTTGGAGGAGTTGTAGACAATGAGGATGGATGTTACAGTTTGCAGAGGGACATAGATAAGCTGCAGAGCTGGGCCGAGAGGTGGCATATGGAGTTTAATGTGAAAAAGTGTGAGGTGATTCACTTTGGTAAGAGTAATACGTGTACAGAATATAGGGCTAATGGACTCTTAGTAATGTCAACGAGTAGAGAGATCTCGGTGTACATGTGCAGAGATCCCTGAAAGTTGGTACTCAAGTTGATAAGGTTGTTAAGAAAATGTACAGTGTGTTAGCTTTTATTGGTAGAGGGATTGAATTTCAGAGCCGTGAGGTCATGTTGCAAGTGTACAAAACTCTGGTGCAGCTGCACTTGCAGTATTGCGTACAGTTCTGGTCGCCACATTATAAGAAAGATGTGGAGGCATTCGAAAGGGTGTAGAGGAGTTTACCAGGATGTTGCCTTGTATGATGGGTAGGTCTTATGAGGAAAGGCTGAGGGACTTGAGTTTATTTTCATTAGAGAAAAGAAGGTTAAGAGGTGACCTAATTGAGGCATACAAGATGATCAGAAGGTTAGATAGAGTGGACAGTGAGAGCCTTTTTCCTTGGACGGAGATGGCTAACACGAGGAGATATAGCTTTAAATTAAGGGGTGGTAGTTAGACGGTGGATGATAGAGGTAGTTTCTTTACTTAGAGGGTAGTAAGGGCGTGGAAAGCCCTGCAGCAGTTGTGGACTCACCAAGTTTGAGGACGTTCAAACGGTCAGTGAATAGGCATATGGATAGCATTGGAATAGTTTAGGTTAGAAGGTCATTAGATTGGTTCCATTGGTCAGAGCAACATCAAGAGCAGAAGGGCCTGTACTGCGCTGTAATGTTCTATAAGTATCCCAAAAAGATAGTTTTGTCTGTCACCTTTACTGCTGCAGTCCATGTAGTGTAGATACACCCACACCGCTATTAGGAAGTGTGTTCCAGTGACATTGAAGAAAAGAAAATCTACTTGCTCTTGAAAGCCAACACATCATTTGCTTTCTTTACCGTCTGTTGTACCTGCAACACTTACTTTCAGTGACTGATTTGGTCCACCTTGTTGTCTAACGAGGAGCATACATGCGATGGGTCGTGAGAGGGCTGCTCTTGGATTTTTTTTTGACAGTATCCTAGTGCTTCACTTCGTTAGTGTACGCTTGACCGGGACCATTTGATGGGCAACACGACAGCTCAGTGACTATCGCTGTGCTGTGCTGTGCGGATACATGGAATTGGGCCTGTGTCTGTGGGAGTTTGCGCATTCTCCCTGTGCTTGTGTGGGTTTTCTCCGGCTGCACTGATTTCCTCCCACATCCCAAAGATGTGCTCTTAGGCTAACTGGCAAAACAAATTCTCCCTAAATTGTCTCAAATTTGGTTTTTAATCCATAGATCTATAAACATGGACAGGGATCACGGGTAGAGGTGGGAACATCAGGATGGCAGTGCGGGCTTGTTTCGCCGAATGGCCTGCTTCCCATGCTGTTTTGTTCTTTGTTCTTTGATGCACGAAGACGCCAAGATCTCGCTGAGTATCTGCTTCTCTCGATTTACACCCTTTCAAATAATAATGTCTTCTTAATTTTGTTACTAAAGTGGATAACCTCACATTTATCTACATTACACTGCATCTGCCGTGCACATGCCCACATACTCAGCCTGTTCAAATCACACTGAAGCATCTTTGCATTCTCCTCACAGCTCACCCTCCCACCCAATTTTATGTCATCTGCAAATTTGGAGATAATATATTCAGTTCCGTCTTCCATATCATTAATGTATAATGTGAACAGTTGGGGTTTCAGCACAGAACTTTCATGGATCTCTGCACATGTACACCGAGATCTCTCTACTCGTCGACACTACTGAGAGTCCATTAGCCCTATATTCTGTACACGTATTACCCTTACTAAAGTGAATCACCTCACGCTTTTTTGCATTAAACTCCATATGCAACCTCTCGGCCCAGCTTTGCAGCTTATCTATGTCCTTCTGCAAACGGTAACATCCATCCTCACTGTCTACAACTCCTCCGACTTTGGTGTCGTCAGCAAATTTACTAACCCATCCCTCTACACCCTCATCCAGATCATTTATAAAAACAACAAACAGCAGTGGCCCCAAAACAGATCCCTGAGGTACACCACTAGTAACTAAACTCCAGGTTGAATATTTCCCATCAACCACCACCCTCTGTCTCCTATCAGCTAGCCAAGTCCTAATCCAAATTGCTAAATCTCCTCAATCCCATGCATTTGCATTTTCTGCAGTAGCCTTCCATGGGAAACCTTATCAAATGCCTTGCTAACATCCATATACACTACGTCAACTGCCTTACCTTTATCCACCTCTTTGATCACCTTTTCAAAAAACTCGATAAGGTTTGTGAGGCATGACCTACCTTTCACAAAACCTTTTTGACTATTCCCAATCAATTCATTTCTCTCTAGATGACTATAAATCCTATCCCTTATAATTCTTTCCAAAACTTTGCCCACATCAGTAAGGCTCATCAGTATATAATTCCCAGGATGGTCTCTACTCCCCTTCTTGAAGAAGGGGACAATATTTGCCATCCTCTAGTCTTCTGGCACTATACCTGTAGCCAACGACGACATGACGATCAAAGCCAAAGGCTCTGCAATCTCCTCTCTAGCCTCTTAGAGTAACCTGGGGTAAATCCCATCCAGCCCAGGGGATTTATCCATTTTCATACTCTCAAGAATAGCTAACACCTCCTCCTTATGTACCTTTATCCCGTCTAGTCTACAACGCTGTATCCCAGTATTCTCCTCAACTCCACTGACATTTTCCTGCATGAAGACTGACAAAAAATACTCATTCAGTGCCTCTCTAATCTCTACGGGCTCCACGCACAACTTCCCACTGCTGTCTCTGACTTGCCCTAACCAATTTTTTATTCTTAACTTATCTATAAAAAGCTTTAGGGTTCTCCTTGATCCTATCTGCCAAAGTCTTCTCATGTCCTCTTCTAGCTCTTCTTAACTCACTCTTTAGTTCCCTCCTGGCTAATTTACAACTCTCCAGTGCTCTAACCAAGCCGTCACGTCTCATCTTTATATAAGTCTCCTTTTTTCTCTTCACCAGTGAACCAACTTCCTTAGTGCACCACAGTTCCCTCGCTCTACCACTTCCTCCCTGCCTGACAGGTACATATTTATCAAGGACTCGCAGTAGCCGTTCCTTGATTAAGTTCCACATTTCAGATGTTCCCAGCCCCTGCAGTTTCCTACTTAGAATATGGAACATAGAACATAGAACATTACAGCGCAGAACAGGCCCTTCGGCCTTCAATGTTGCGCCGACCAATTAGGAAAAAGCAATGACCCTCTAACCTAAACCATTCCCTTTTCGTCCATAAACTTATCTACTAACCTCTTAAACGCCACCAAACTTGGCGCATCTACAACTGCTGCAGGCAGGGCATTCCATACCCTTACCACCCTCTGGGTAAAGAACCTACCTCTGAGATCCGTCCTATAACTACCACCCCTTAATTTAAAGCTATGTCCTCTCGTACTTCACCCTATGTATTCTAAATCTCACCTAATAGCCTCATAATTACTTTTCCCCCAGCTGTAACGTCTTCCCTTTGGTATATGTCTATCCCTTTCCATCATTAAGGTAAATTTCACTTCAAACCACCCTCCCACCTACCAGTACACTGTCGTGACCTAGAAACCTTACCTATGACCTCCCTATTTTCATCCTCCTGTACATTTGAGCTACTCAGATTCCCGAACATTCAATCAGAGACATCACGGACCCTGGCACTTGTGAGACAACATACCAACCGCAAGTCTTGCTCATTCTCACAGACTCTCCTATCTGTCCCCTTAACTATGGGCATTAGTCCCTAATGACTAATCCTGATCTTTTCTTCCCCCTTCCCACCTCAGCATCAGGGACAGGCTCTCCTCCCGAGGCCTGTACCCCATGGCTTACCCCGGTTGAGTTTTCCTTCCCAACAGGATCCAAAACTGAGTACTTATTTTGGAAAGGAACAGCCTCTGCAGATCGCTGCTCTGATTGCTTCTTACCCATTTTTCAAGCAGTCACCCACGTATCACTTTTAGGAGTAACTTTCTCTCTGTAACTTTTGTCAATAGCTGCCTCTGCTTCCCGAATTATCCTTAATTCCTCCAGTTCCAGCTCCAGCTAACACGGTCCTCAAGGAGCTGTAAATGAATACACTTCCTGCAGGTGTAATCAGCAGGGACACTGCCGGTGTCCCTCACCTCAAACATCACCTCAAACAGGCAGAGTGGTTATCTCTGGACTCTTGCCTGTGCCAAGAGATAGTTTAGAGATGAACAGAGAAAGGGATAGTTTGAACTCATGGCTGCGTGGATGGTGCAGGAGGGAGGGGTTCAGGTTCCTTAACAATTGGGACTCATTCTGGGATAGGTGGGACCTCTTCAAGAGAGATGGTCTACACCTGAACCAGAGGGGGACTAATATCTTGGGGGGAAAATTTGCTAAGGCTATGATGGGGGCTTTAAACTGATTCGGGGGGGGGGTGGGATCCTAAGTAGTTGGGGTGCCGAGAGGGATGAGAGTAAGGGGGTTATAGAGGAGAGTTGTAAAACACAGCGGCGTACGGGTGGGGTGGGGCATGGTTTGAGATGCGTATACTTTAATGCAAGGAGTATTCGCAATAAGGGGGAGGAACTTGCAGCTTGGACCAGTACCTGGAACTTCGATGTTGTGGCCATTTCAGAGACTTGGGTAGAGCAGGGACAGGAATGGATGTTGCAGGTTCCGGGGTACAAATGCTTTAGTCGGAGTAGAGAAGGAGGTAGAAGGGGGGGAGGAGTGGCGTTACTGGTCAAAGACTGTATCACGGTGATCGAAAAGAAGTTTGATGAGGACTTGTCTGTTGAGGTAGTATGGGCTGAGATTAGAAACAGGAGAGGAGAGGTCACCCTGTTGGGAGTCTTTTACAGACCTCCTAATAGTTCTAGAGAGGTTGAGGAAAGGATTGCGAAGTCAATTCTGATTAGGAGTGAAAGTAGTAGGGTAATTGTGATGGGGGACTTTAACTTTGCTAATATTGATTGGAATAGCTATAGCTCTAGCTCGTTAGAGGGGTCAGTTTTCGTACAGAGTGTGCAGGAAGGTTTTTTGACTCAGTATGTAGATAGGCCAACTAGAGGTGAGGCTACATTGGATTTGGTGCTGGGCAATGAGCCAGACCAGGTGTTAGGCTTGGAAGTTAGTGAACATTTTGGTGATAGTGACCACAATTCGGTTACGTTCACCTTAGTGATGGACAGGGATAGGCATGAAGCTGGGGGCTGTAGTTATAGCTGGGGGAAGGGTAATTATGAGGCCATCAGAGAGAATTAGGGTGCATAGATTGGACTAGGAGAACTACAGGGACTGGGAACATCTGGAATGTGTGCTTATTCAAGGAGCAGCTGCTGCGAGTCCTTGATAAGTATGTCCCTGTCAGGCAGGGAGGAAATGGTCGAGTAAGAGAGCCTTGGTGTACGAAAAAAGTTGATTTGCTGGTTAAGAAGAAAAAGGAGGCTTATGTCAGGATGAGGCTTGAAGGCTCAGTTAGTGCAATGGATAGCTATAGATTAGCTAGGAAGGAGGTAAAAAGTGAATTGAGGAGAGCTAAGAGGGGACACGAGAAGATGTTGGCTGATAGGATTAAGGAGAATCCTAAAGCTTTCTTTCGATATGTTAAGAATAGAAGATTGGTTAGGGCAAGATTAGGGCCAGTCATAGACAGCAGTGGGAAGTTGTGCGTGGAGCCTGAAGAGATTGGTGAGGCACTGAATAAATATTTCTCTTCGGTATTCACGCAGAGTGCTGGAAATGTAGCTGTGGAGAACACTGAGGTACAGGGTTGCAAATTGGGGAGTATTGTAGTAGATAGGGAGGATGTGCTAGAAATTCTCGAGGGTTTGAAGTTGGATAAGTCCCCTGGCCGGACGGGATTTACCCTAGGATTCTCTGGGAGGCAAGAGAGGAGATTGCAGAGCCTCTGGCTCTGATCTTCAGGTCCTCGTTGGTTACGGGTGTGGTTCCGGAGGACTGGAGGATGGCGAATGTGGTCCCATTGTTTAAGAAGGGGAAGAGAGACCTTCCTGGGAATTATAGGCCAGTGAGTCTTACTTCTGTGGTGGGCAAGGTATTGGAGAGAATTATTAGGGATAGGATTTATAGTTATTTAGAGAGAAATGAATTGATTGGGGATAGTCAGCATGGTTTCGTGAAGGGTAGGTCATGCCTTACTAACCTCATTGAGTTTTTTGAGAAAGTGACCAAAGAGGTGGATGGGGGTAAGGCGGTTGATGTAGTATATATGGACTTTAGTAAGGCGTTTGATAAGGTGGCCCATGGAAGACTTCTACAGAAAATGCAGATGTGTGGAATAGAGGGTGATTTAGCAAATTGGATTAGGAATTGGCTGGCAGATAGAAGACAGAGGGTGGTGGTTGATGGGAGATATTCATCGTGGAGTTCGGTGACGAGTGGTGTGCCTCAGGGGTCTGTTTTGGGGCCCCTGCTGTTTGTAATTTTTATAAATGATCTGGATGAGGGTATTGAGGGATGGATCAGTAAATTTGCAGATGATACTAAAGTTGGTGGTGTGGTAGATAGTGAAGAGGGGTGTTTTAGTTTACAGAGTGACTTGGACAAGTTGCAGAGCTGGGCCGAGAGGTGGCAAATGGAGTTTAATGTGGAAAAGTGTGAGGTAATGCACTTTGGCAGGAACAATAAATGTGTAGAGTATAGGGCTAATGGTAGGGCTCTTAATAGTGTTGAGGAACAGAAGGATCTTGGTGTATGTGTCAATAGATCCCTGAAAGTAGGCAGTCAAGTGGATAAAGTTGTTAAGAAGGCTTATGGAGTCTTAGCTTTTATTGGTAGGGGGATTGAATTTAGGAGCCGCAGCATCATGTTGCAGCTGTACAAAACTCTAGTGCGGCCGCACTTGGAGTATTGTGTGCAGTTCTGGTCGCCACATTATAAGAAAGATGTGGAGGCATTGGAGAGGGTACAGAGGAGGTTTACTAGGATGTTGCCTGGTATGGAGGGCAGGTCCTATGAAGAGAGGTTGAAGGATTTGAGGTTGTTTTCGTTAGAAAGGAGGCGGCTAAGGGGGGATCTTATTGAACATATAAGATGATTAGAGGTTTGGATAGGGTGGACAGTGATAGCCTTTTTCCTAGGATGGAAAAAGCTAGCACGAGGGGACACAACTTTAAATTAAGGGGTATGAGTTATAGGACGGATATCAGAGGTAGGTTCTTTACTCAAAGAGTGATTAGGGAGTGGAATGCCCTGCCTGCAGCTGTTGTAGATGCGCCAAGTTTGGTGGCGTTTAAGAGGTTAGTTGATAAGTATATGGATGAGAAGGGAATGGTTTAGTTAGGAGGGGCATTGCTTTTTATTTTGGTCGGCACAACATCGAAGGCCGAAGGGCCTGTTCTGTGCTGTATTGTTCTATGTTCTATGTTCTATCTCACAGGAGGTACATTGCACTGTCAATGCATGGGAAATACATGCTGGCC
The DNA here is from genome assembly GCA_024679065.1 of Sphyrna mokarran. Lineage (NCBI taxonomy): Eukaryota > Metazoa > Chordata > Chondrichthyes > Carcharhiniformes > Carcharhinidae > Sphyrna > Sphyrna mokarran. The sequence continues at coordinate 89,622,858 of JAGIQG010000012.1, forward strand.
TTGACAGTGAAGCCCACATCTCATGAAGCAATAAAAAACAGACATATCAACCATCTTACAACACATTTACTGATAATCATTGACACATACAGCAGAGCAATGCAGAATGGCAGACCAAAGATTCTGACATTACCTGAAGTGAGAATGCAATGTAGATAGCTACAGAGCCAGTCACAGTGCCAAGTCCAATAAAGGTCCCCAAATCACTGTGAAGGGGAAAAGAACAACAACTGTAAATGGAGAAAACCATACAGTCAGCAAGATGAAGGTGAGAGTAATTGAAATATATGATAAAAGTAATAATGAAAAAACCAAAGTAAAAATATGCATGCATCAGGTTTGGGCGAGAGAAACTGTTAATGTTCTGAGTCCAAAATAACTTGGTTATAAACTTAAATAAGAGCATCTAAGAGGACATTAAAGCCATGTTGATAAAAGTGAATTGGCAAATTAGGTTAAGGGATAAGTCAATAGAAGTGCAAACATTTACAGGGATATTTCAGGCTGCACAGAATAAATACATTCCAATAAGTATGAAATAATCTAAGGGATGGACTCACCGCTCACCATTAATTAGAAAGGTAAAAGATATTATCAAACTTAAAGAAAAGCATATAGTTGTGCAAAGATAGGTGACAGGTCAGAAGATTGATCAAAATAAGAAATGTTAAAGGATGACTAGAAGATTAATAAGGAGAGAGAGATTAGCATATGAGAAAATGCTAGAAATATAAAAACAGTCTTTTTAAAAAGAAAGGAGTTAAATAAACATTGGTTTTCTAGAAAGTGTGTCTGGAGAAATGATAATAGAAAACAAGGAGGTTGTTTTAAGGACACAAGTATTGAACAAGTATTTTACATCAGTCTGCACTATAGAGGATAGAAATAACATTGCAGAAGAAGCTATAAACCAGGAAATGGAAAGGAAGAGAAACTTAGCAAAATTACAGTCCCAAGAGAAGTGTACTGCAGGCTGACAAGAGCCCAATTCCTCTTTCCAACTCTTGAGGGAGTGTCCAATGAGACAGTTGATAATTTTAATTTTCCAGAATTCCCTCTATCCAGGATGGGTGCCATTAGATTGCAGAATAACAAATGTAACTCAATTATTCAAAAAGGGAGGTAGACAAAGTGGAAACTACAGGCCAGTTAACTTTACACATGTCATTGAGAGAATGAGAGAAGCTATTACTAAAATGTAACATCAAAACACTTGGATAAGTTCAAGATAATCAGGCAAAGTCAACACGGTTTTTCTGTCTGGTGCAAAAACGTGAGAAAAATGGCCTAACTATAGCTAACAAAATAAATTAGTATTTAAATATAGTATCAAAATAATAGATAGTATTAGATCCAAGTAGGAGAGTCATAAAAAATTTCCAGAAGAAATAACAAACCTGAGGATTGGAAACAGTTTAGAATTCAGAAGGGGAGGACTAAGAAGTTAAATAAGAGGGGGAAATAAGAATACAAGAGTATACATAGAACATAGAACATAGAACATAGAACAATACAGCACAGAACAGGCCCTTCGGCCTTCGATGTTGTGCCGACCAAAAATAAAAAGCAATGCCCCTCCTAACTAAACCATTCCCTTCTCATCCATATACTTATCAACTAACCTCTTAAACGCCACCAAACTTGGCGCATCTACAACAGCTGCAGGCAGGGCATTCCACTCCCTAATCACTCTTTGAGTAAAGAACCTACCTCTGATATCCGTCCTATAACTCATACCCCTTAATTTAAAGTTGTGTCCCCTCGTGCTAGCTTTTTCCATCCTAGGAAAAAGGCTATCACTGTCCACCCTATCCAAACCTCTAATTATCTTATATGTTTCAATAAGATCCCCCCTTAGCCGCCTCCTTTCTAACGAAAACAACCTCAAATCCTTCAACCTCTCTTCATAGGACCTGCCCTCCATACCAGGCAACATCCTGGTAAACCTCCTCTGTACCCTCTCCAATGCCTCCACATCTTTCTTATAATGTGGCGACCAGAACTGCACACAATACTCCAAGTGCGGCCGCACTAGAGTTTTGTACAGCTGCAACATGATGCTGCGGCTCCTAAATTCAATCCCCCTACCAATAAAAGCTAAGACTCCATAAGCCTTCTTAACAACTTTATCCACTTGACTGCCTACTTTCAGGGATACGTACAGAGTTTGTGAATGCACAGAGTATAGTGAATAAGATTGGGGAGTTACAGATGCAGATTGCATTGTGGAAATATGATGTTGTGATAACAGAGACCTGGCTCAAGGAAAGACAGAGCTGGGAATTAAATATTCCTGGGTACAAGGTGTTCAGTAAAGATAGTGGAAGGAGGAAAGGTAGAGGGGTGGTAGTATAGATTGAAGAGAGCATTACAATGCTGGAGAAAGAGGATGTTCAAAAGGGTTCAAGGACAGAATCAATTTGGCTGAAGGTAAGGAACAAAAAGGATGCAATGTCATTGGTTGGTGTAGCCTATAGACCACCAGATGTGAGAAGACTATAGAGGAACAACTCTGCAGGGAAATTACAGGGAGAGGCAAACATTCTAGAGTAGTTATAATGGGAGACTTAAATGCGGACTGGAAAAATGATCGTGTAAAGGATGGAGGGGGGCACAAGTTCTGAGACTGTGTTCAGGAAAATTTCCTAGAGCAATTTGTGTCCAATTCAGGAATGCACTGTTAGACTGGGTTCTTGGAAATCAGGTGAGCCAAAAAGATCAAAAGTCAATAGGGGGGACATTTAGGAAAAAGTAATCATTGTATTATAAGCTTTAGAATGATGATAGAAAGGGCAGTGAGTTTCAGACTCCCATGACCCCCTCGGAGAAAAGATTTCCCTCAAATTTCCTCTAAGTCCCCTGCCCCTTCCATTAAATTTATGCCCCTGGTATTGACTTCCTTAAGGGGAAAGGTTTATCTCTTTCTATCTCATCTACGACCCTCATAATTTTGTACACCTCAACTGGGTCCCCTCCCTCAATGTTCTCTGCTCTAAGGAACACAACCCCAGCTTACCCAGCCTCTCTTCATGGCTGCATCTCCTCAGCACACTTTCTTGTGTAATCACATCTTTCTCATAGTGTGGTGACCAGAACACAATACTCTCGCGGTGGCCTAATGAGCATTTTATACAGTTCCATCATAACTCCTTGCTCAATAATGAAAAGTATTCCATGTGCCTTCTTAAGCACCTTATTTACCTGTCTTCCTGTCTTCAGGGATCTTTGGACATGCACCCCAATCTCTTTGGTTCTCTGTACTGTTTTGATTTGATTTATTGTCACATGTAAAGGATACAGTAAATGGGAACCTATGTGCTATAAGGATAAAACATACCATTTATAGAGTACATAGAAACATAGAGATTTATAACACAAACAGGTCCTTTGACTCAACTCGTCCATGCCAACCAGGTTTCCTAATCTGAACTAGTCCTGTATCTCTCTAAACCCTTCCCATCTATGTATTTTAAATATTATAACTGCACCCACCTCGACCACCTCCTCCTCTTATCACTCACATAACTAAGATGTTGAGGTACCGGTGTTCGACTGGGGTAAGCACAGTAAGTCCCACAACACCAGGTCAAAGTCCAACAGTTCACCCAGCATCACGATCCCTGGAGCACTTCTCCCCCATCCAGGCGAGACTTATCTGATAAAGGAGCAGTATTCCAAAAGCTCATGACATCATAGAAAAGGAGGAGCAGAATATAGTGTTACAGTCATAGCTAGGGTGCAGAGAAATATCAGCTTAATATATGATAGGTCCATTCATAATTATTACGGATAGGATTTATAGTTATTTAGAGAGAAATGAATTGATTGGGGATAGTCAGCATGGTTTTGTGAAGGGTAGGTCGTGCCTTACTAACCTCATTGAGTTTTTTGAAAAAGTGACCAAAGAGGTGGATGGGGGTAAGGCGGTTGATGTGGTATATATGGACTTTAGTAAGGCGTTTGATAAGGTGGCCCATGGAAGTCTTCTGCAGAAAATGCAGATGTATGGGATAGAAGGTGATTTAGCTAATTGGATTAGGAATTGGCTAGCAGATAGAAGACAGAGGGTGGTGGTTGATGGAGATATTCATCATGGAGTTCGGTGACAAGTGTGTACCTCAGGTCTGTTTTGGGCCCTGCTGTTTGTAATTTTTATAAATGATCTGGATGAGGGTATTGGGGATGGATCGTAAATTTGCAGATGACACTAAAGTCGGTGGGGTGGTAGATAGTGAAGAGGGGTGTTTAGTTTACAGAGTGACTTGGACAAGTTGCAGAGCTGGGCCGAGAGGTGGCAAATGGAGTTTAATGTGGAAAAGTGTGGGTAATGCACTTTGGCAGGAATAATAAATGTGTAGAGTATAGGGCTAATGGTAGGATTCTTAATAGAACATAGAACATAGAACATTACAGCACAGAACAGGCCCTTCGGCCTTCGATGTTGCGCCGACCAATATAAAAAGCAATGCCCCTCCAAACTAAACCATTCCCTTCTCTTCCATATACTTATCAACTAACCTCTTAAACGCCACCAAACTTGGCGCATCTACAACTGCTGCAGGCAGGGCATTCCACTCCCGAACCACCCTTTGGGTAAAGAACCTGCCTCTGATATCTGTCCTATAACTATCACCCCTTAATTTAAAGCTGTGTCCCCTCGTGCTAGCTTTTTCCATCCTAGGAAAAAGGCTAATAGTGTTGATGAACAGAGGGATCTTGGTGTATACGTGCATAGATCCCTGAAAGTAGGCAGTCAAGTCGATAAGGTTGTTAAGAAGGCATATGGAGTCTTAGCTTTTATTGGTAGGGGGATTGAATTTCAGAGCCGCAACGTCATGTTGCAACTGTACAAAACTCTAGTGCGCCCGCACTTGGAGTATTGTGTGCAGTTCTGGTCCCCACATTATAAGAAAGATGTGGAGGCATTGGAGAGGGTACAGAGGAGGTTTACCAGGATGTTGCCTGGTATGGAGGGCAGGTCTTATGAAGAGAGGCTGAGGGATTTGAGGTTGTTTTCGTTAGAAAGGAGGCGGCTAAGAGGAGACCTTATTGAAACATATAAGATGATTAGAGGTTTAGATAGGGTGGACAATGATAGCCTTTTTCCTAGGATGGAGAAAGCTAGCACGAGAAGACACAGCTTTAAATTAAAGGGTGATAGTTATAGGACGGATATCAGAGGTAGGTTCTTTACCCAAAGGGTGGTTCGGGAGTGGAATGCCCTGCCTGCGTCAGTTGTAGATGCGCCAAGGTTGGTGGCGTTTAAGAGGTTAGTTGATAAGTATATGGAAGAGGAGGGAATAATTTAGTTTGGAGGGGCATTGCTTTTTATATTGGTCGGCGCAACATCGAAGGCCGAAGGGCCTGTTCTGTGCTGTAATGTTCTATGTTCTGAAAGTCTGATGGCAGCAGAGAAAACGCTTTCTAGCATTCTACTGTTTATTGTTTATCCCCTTGCCTTGTTAGTCCTCCCAAAAGGCATTACCTCACATTTTTCAGGATTAAATTCCATTCGTTCTGTCCATCTGACTAGCCCGTCTTTATCACCCTACAGTCTAAGGCTTTCCTCCTCTTATTTACCACAACACCAATTTTCATGTCACCTGTGAATTTACTTATCATACCCCCAGTTTCATATTTAGATCAACACAAACAATAAGGGACCCAGCACCGATCCCTGTGCTGCACTGCTGGACACAGACTTCCAGTCACAAAATCTTTGGCATCTCCCTCTGCCTCCTGCCACTAAGCCACTTTTCGATCCAATTTGCCATATTGCCTCAGACTCCATGGGCTCTTACTTTCTTGACCAGTCTCCCATGTGGACATTCGTCTATATGAACTTCAGTAAGGTTTTTGATAAGTCCTCATCTACACACTTAGTCACCTCCTTGAAAATTTCAGTCTAATTTATTAGACATGATGTTACTCTGACAAAGCCATTCTAAATGAGGCCTAACTAAGGTTTGTACAGCTGCAACATGACCTGCTCATTTTTATACTCAATGCCCCAATCAATGAAGGCAAGCATACCATATGTCTTCTTGACTAACTTATCCATCTGTGTGAATCAGTGGATATATATTTGCCATATCTCTCTGGAGAAAATACTCCTAATGGTTCTACCATTTACTGTATAATTCCTACATGAATTGGAAGGTGTTATGAAACAAAAGGCAAAGGGAGTGATAAAGATTGTGGTAAAGAAACAAAATATTGGTCCTGAGTAAATGCTAATGGAAGAATAAAGGATAGCTTATATAAAAGAAAAAGCAAAAAATAAAAAAGACTGTCATGCGGCAAGAAAAATAAAAATGGAGGATACGGTTAGTCAGAAATACCTTTTGCATTATACTGAGGTTACTTTAAGTCAGACACCAGCATTCATCTGGAGATTTGCAGAGCTTCAAGGTGAGAGACGGAAAGTTTAAGGGTGACGTCTGGGGAAAGTTTTCATGCAGGAAGTAGTGGATGCTTGAAATGTGCTACCAGAGGATGTGGCGGAAGCAGGCACATTTGTAACATTTAAGAGCCATATGGACAGGTACATGAATAGGGAGGCAATAGAGGGATACGGACCGAATAACGGCAGAAGGTTTTTTAAAATTTAGTTAGGGTATCATGATTGGCACAAGCTTGGAAGGCCAAAGTTCCTGTGCTGCACTTTGCTTTGTTCTTTAGCACAGCGGTACCTGATTGACATTGCAGAGATCACCTCATTCCCACAATCACGGGTGAGCAGCGGCAGGAAGTTCTTTCCATCCCATTTGCTGATGTAACACAGGAGAGGTTTACGTTCTCGCTTGTGTGGAATCTGCACCGTATAGAGGCGGAAAGCACCTTCACTGTCCTCAACCTTGCCAAACCTGAAAACAACAACAGAAACACAAACAATCAGGAGCAACAGAGGAGGATTTTGTTTTAACCTTTCAAAGGATGACAGTGTTGTTGGCAAGGGTAGCATTTTTGCTCAACTGTAATTGCCCTTGAGAAGGAAGTGGTCAGCCTCCTTAAACCACTGCAGTCCATCTGGTGTGGATACATCCACACTGCTGTTAGATTGTTCCAGGAATTTGATCCAGTAAAAATGAAGGAACAGTAATATATGCCTGTGCGAAGGAATGACACGGAAGGCAGGATTTGGGAACCATCGATGACCAGGCAAATTGCAAGTCACATCAAAGAGAAAAAGGATGCATACAAGAGGTCTAGGCAACTAAAACCAGATGAAGCACTTGAATACAGAGAAAGTAGGAAAGAGTTCAAATAGGGAGGTAGGATGGCAGAAAGGGGTCATGAAATGTCCTTAGCAGGCAAGGTTAAGGAGAATCTCAAGGCATTTTATATATATATTAGGGATAAGTTGGCTAGAGAAAGAGTTGGTCCACTCAAGGACAAAAGAGGGTAATTATGCGTTGAACAAAAGGAAGTGGGTGAAATCCTTAATGAGTATTTTGCATCGGTATTCACAAAGGCGAGGGACATGTTAATTGGTGGTGTTTCAGAAGGGTATATAAACCCTTTAGAACAAGTCATCATTACAAAGGAGTGTTAGGTGTGCTAAAAAAACATTAGGAAGACAAATCCCCAGGACCAGGTAGCCTCTATCCTAGATCAGAGGAAGACAAGAGAGGAAATTGCTGGACTTCTAAAAGAAATTTTCTCATTGATGTCAGGCTCACCAGTCTATAGTTCCCAGGCTTTTCCCTGCAACCCTTCTTAAACAAAGGCACAACATTTGCCACCTAGACTCACTTTGTGCTAGGGATGTGGATGCAGCAGAGTTTATAAGGAGCGTCCAGGAGAGCTTCTTGAAACAGTATGTAAATAGCCCAACCAGGGAAGGGGCCAAAGTGGATCTGGTATTAACGGATGAACCCGGCCAGTGATGTTTCAATAGGGGAGCAGTTTGAGAACAGTGATCACAATTCAGTAAGCTTTAAGATACTGATAAAGTGAAGTGTAGCATTCAGATGAAGGTGCTGAATTGGGAGAAGGATATTTACAACAACATTAGTCAGGAACTGAAAAATGTAAATTGGGGGCAGATGTTTGAAGACAAATCAACATTTTGCATTTTGGGCGGCTTTTAAACGTAAATTGATAAGAACTAGCACGTTCCTATAAGGATGAAGGATAAGTATGGCACGTTCTAGGAACTTTGGACAACGAGATATTGTGAGCGTAGTCAAAAAGAAAAAGGAAGCATTTGTCAAGGCTAGGAATCTGGGAACATATGAAGCAAGTGTGAAAAATAAGGAAAGTAGAAAGGTGTAGAAAGTAGAAACCGAGTAAGGTGGTGGGAGCAGGCACGCTAGGGTTGTTTAAGGGTCTCTTGGACAGCCACATGAGCGATCTGCAGATAGAGGGATATAGGAGGACTGTTTAAATACTTTAATTGTTTCCACAGGCTATTTGGTCCACCTTGTTGACCAACAAGATGCATGCATTTGGCAGGTCATGCGAGGGCCGCTCCTGGATGTTACTTCAGGAGTGGCCTAGTGCTTCACGTTGTTAGTGTATGCTTAAACTGGACCATCAGATGGGCAACATGACAGCTCAGAGACTATCGCTGTTGCTGTGCAGACACATGGATTTGGGCCTGTGTCTGCGGGCGTTTGCGCATTCTCCCCGTGGTTGCGTGGGTTTTCTCCGGGTGCTCCGGTTTCCTCCCACATCCCAAAAATGTGCTCTTAGGCTGATTGGGTAACAAATTGTCCCTATATTGGTCTCTATATGTCATTAAGACATTAGGACGGCGGCGCGGGCTCGTTGGGCCGAAGGGCCTGTTTCCCGTGCTGTGTTGTTCTTTGTTCTTTGTAGAAAGAAACTTAAGCAAGGAGTCAGGAGGACCAGCAGGGTTAAAGAAAATCCCAAGGTTTTTTATACATATATAAAGAGCAAGAGAGTATCCAGGGAGAGGGTAGGCCCATTCAAGGTCAGGAGAGAATCTACGCATGAAGCCAGAGGAAATGGGCAAGGAATTACTAAATGAGTACCTTGCATCAATATTCATCAAAGAGAAGGACTTGATGGATGATGAGTCTGGGGAAGGGTGTGTAGGTACTTTGGGTCATGTTGAGATCAAAGAGGAGGAGAACGTAACCACAATTCGGTTACGTTCACCTTAGTGACGGATAGGGATAGGCATGAAGCTGGGGGCAGTAGTTATAGCTGGGGGAAGGGTAATTATGAGGCCATCAGGAGAGAATTAGGGTGCATAGATTGGACTAGGAAACTACAGGGACTGGGAACATCTGGAATGTGGAGCTTATTCAAGGAGCAGCTGCTGCGAGTCCTTGATAAGTATGTCCCTGTCAGGCAAGGAGGAAATGGTCGAGTAAGAGAACCTTGGTGTACGAAAAAATTTGATTTGCTGGTTAAAAGGAAAAAGGAGGCTTATGTCAGGATGAGGCTTGAAGGCTCGGTTAGTGCAATGGATAGCTATAGATTAGCCAGGAGGGAGCTAAAGAGTGAATTGAGGAGAGCTAAGAGGGGACACGAGAAGACTTTGGCTGATAGGATTAGGAGAATCCTAAAGCTTTCTTTAGATATGTTAAGAATAGAAGATTGGTTAGGGCAAGATTAGGGCCAGTCATAGACAGCAGTGGGAAGTTGTGCGTGGAGCCTGAAGAGATTGGAGAGGCACTGAATAAATATTTCTCTTCGGTATTCACGCAGGGTGATGTAAATGTAGTTGTGGAGAACACTGAGGTACAGGGTTGCAAACTGAAAGTATTGAAGTAGATAGGGAGGATGTGCTAGAAATTCTCGAGGGTCTGAAGTTGGATAAGTCCCCTGGGCCGGACGGGATTTACCCTAGGATTCTCTGGGAGGCAAGAGAGGAGATTGCAGAGCCTCTGGCTCTGATCTTCAGGTCCTCGTTGGTTACGGGTGTGGTTCCGGAGGACTGGAGGATAGCGAATGTGGTCCCATTGTTCAAGAAGGGAAGAGAGACCTTCCAGGGAATTATAGGCCAGTGAGTCTTACTCCTGTTGTGGGCAAAGTATTGGAGAGAATAATTAGGGATAGGATTTATAGTTATTTAGAGAGTAATGAATTGATTGGAGATAGTCAGCATGGTTTTGTGAAGGGTAGGTCGTGCCTTACTAACCTCATTGAGTTTTTTGAAAAAGTGACTAGGTGGATGGGGGTAAGGCGGTTGATGTGGTATATATGGACTTTAGTAAGGCGTTTGATAAGGTGCCCCATGGAAGACTTCTGCAGAAAATGCAGATGTATGGGATAGAGGGTGATTTAGCTAATTGGGTTAGGAATTGGCTAGCAGATAGAAGACAGAGGGTTAGGAGATATTCATCTTGGAGTTTGGACAAGTGGTGTACTCAGGGTCTGTTTTGGGCCCCTGCTGTTTGTAATTTTTATAAATGATCTGATGAGGGTATTGAAGGATGGATTAGTAAATTTGCAGATACACTAAAGTCGGTGGAGTGGTAGATAGTGAAGAGGGGTGTTATAGTTTGCAGAGGGACTTGGACAAGTTGCAGAGCTGGGCCGAGAGGGCAAATGGAGTTTAATGTGGAAAAGTGTGAGGTAATGCACTATGGCAGAAAATAAATGTGTAGAGTATAGGGCAAAGGTAGGATTCTTAGTAGTCCTGATGAACAGAGGGATCTTGGTGTGTATGTGCATAGATCCCTGAAAGTAGGCAGTCAGGTCGAGAAGGTTGTTAAGAAGGCATATGGAGTCTTAGCTTTTATTGGTAGAGGATTGAATTTCGGAGCCGCAACATAGAACATAGACATAGAATACAGCACAGAACAGGCCCTTCGGCCTTCGATGTTGTGCCGACCAAAATAAAAAGCAATGCCCCTCCAACTAAACCATTCCCTTCTCTCCATATACTTATCAACTAACCTCTTAAACGCCACCAAACTTGGCGCATCTACAACAGCTGCAGGCAGGGCATTCCACTCCCTAATCACTCTTTGAGTAAAGAACCTACCTCTGATATCCGTCCTATAACTCATACCCCTTAATTTAAAGTTGTGTCCCCTCGTGCTAGCTTTTCCATCCTAGGAAAAAGGCTATCACTGTCCACCCTATCCAAACCTCTAATCATCTTATATGTTTCAATAAGATCCCCTTAGCCGCCTCCTTTCTAACGAAAACAACCTCAAATCCTTCAACCTCTCTTCATAGGACCTGCCCTCCATACCAGGCAACATCCTAGTAAACCTCCTCTGTACCCTCTCCAATGCCTCCACATCTTTCTTATAATGTGGCGACCAGAACTGCACACAATACTCCAAGTGCGGCCGCACTAGAGTTTTGTACAGTGCAACATGATGCTGCGGCTCCTAAATTCAATCCCCCTACCAATAAAAGCTAAGACTCCATAAGCCTTCTTAACAACTTTATCCACTTGACTGCCTACTTTCAGGGATCTATTGACACATACACCAAGATCCTTCTGTTCCTCAACACTATTAAGAGCCCTACCATTAGCCCTATACTCTACACATTTATTGTTCCTGCCAAAGTGCATTACCTCACACTTTTCCACATTAAACTCCATTTGCCACCTCTCGGCCCAGCTCTGCAACTTGTCCAAGTCACTCTGTAAACTATAACACCCCTCTTCACTATCTACCACTCCACCGACTTTAGTGTCATCTGCAATTTACTGATCCATCCCTCAATATCCTCATCCAGATCATTTATAAAAATTACAAACAGCAGGGGCCCCAAAACAGACCCCTGAGGCACACCACTCGTCACCGAACTCCACGATGAAAATCTCCATCAACCACCACCCTCTGTCTTCTATCTGCCAGCCAATTTCTAATCCAATTAGCTAAATCACCCTCTATTCCACACATCTGCATTTTCTGTAGAAGTCTTCCATGGGCCACCTTATCAAAAGCCTTACTAAAGTCCATATATACTACATCAACCGCCTTACCCCCATCCACCTCTCTGGTCACTTTCTCAAAAAACTCAATGAGGTTAGTAAGGCATGACCTACCCTTCACGAAACCATGCTGACTATCCCCAATCAATTCATTTCTCTCTAAATAACTATAAATCCTATCCCTAATAATTCTCTCCAATACCTTGCCCACCACAGAAGTAAGACTCACTGGCCTATAATTCCCAGGAAGGTCTCTCTTCCCCTTCTTAAACAATGGGACCACATTCGCCTCCTCCAGTCTCCGGAACCACACCCGTACACGAGGACCTGAAGATCAGAGCCAGAGGCTCTGCAATCTCCTCTCTTGCCTCCCAGAGAATCCTAGGGTAAATCCCGTCCGGCCCAGGGGACTTATCCAACTTCAAACCCTCGAGAATTTCTAACACATCCTCCCTATCTACTACAATACTCCCCAATTTGCAACCCTGTACCTCAGTGCCCTCCACAGCTACATTTCCAGCACTCTGCGTGAATACCGAAGAGAAATATTTATTCAGTGCCTCACCAATCTCTTCAGGCTCCACGCACAACTTCCCACTGCTGTCTATGACTGGCCCTAATCTTGCCCTACCAATCTTCTATTCTTAACATATCGAAAGAAAGCTTTAGGATTCTCCTTAATCCTATCAGCCAACATCTTCTCGTGTCCCCTCTTAGCTCTCCTCAATTCACTTTTTACCTCCTTCCTAGCTAATCTATAGCTATCCATTGCACTACCTGAGCCTTCAAGCCTCATCCTGACATAAGCCTCCTTTTTCTTCTTAACCAGCAAATCAACTCTTTTCGTACACCAAGGCTCTCTTACTCGTCCATTTCCTCCCTGCCTGACAGGGACATACTTATCAAGGACTCTCAGCAGCTGCTCCTTGAATAAGCACCACATTCCAGATGTTCCCAGTCCCTGTAGTTCCCTAGTCCAATCTATGCACCCTAATTCTCTCCTGATGGCCTCATAATTACCCTTCCCCCAGCTATAACTACTGCCCCCAGCTTCATGCCTATCCCTATCCATCACTAAGGTGAACGTAACCGAATTGTGGTCACTATCACCAAAATGTTCACTAACTTCCAAGCCTAACACCTGGTCTGGCTCATTGCCCAGCACCAAATCCAATGTAGCCTCACCTCTAGTTGGCCTATCTACATACTGAGTCAAAAAAACTTCCTGCACACTCTGTACGAAAACTGACCCCTCTAACGAGCTAGAGCTATAGCTATTCCAATCAATATTAGCAAAGTTAAAGTCCCCCATCACAATTACCCTACTACTTTCACTCCTAACCAGAATTGACTTTGCAATCCTTTCCTCAACCTCTCTAGAACTATTAGGAGGTCTATAAAAGACTCCCAACAGGGTGACCTCTCCTCTCCTGTTTCTAATCTCAGCCCATACTACCTCAACAGACAAGTCCTCATCAAACTTCTTTTCGATCACCGTGATACAGTCTTTGACCAGTAACGCCACTCCTCCCCCCCTTCTACCCCTTCTCTACTCCGACTAAAGCATTTGTACCCCGGAACCTGCAACATCCATTCCTGTCCCTGCTCTACCCAAGTCTCTGAAATGGCCACAACATCGAAGTTCCAGGTACTGGTCCAAGCTGCAAGTTCCTCCCCCTTATTGCGAATACTCCTTGCATTAAAGTATACGCATCTCAAACCATGCTCCACCCCACCCGTACGCCGCTGTGTTTTACAACTCTCCTCTATAACCCCCTTACTCTCATCCCTCTCAGCACCCCAACTACTTAGGATCCCACCCCCCCCCGAATCAGTTTAAAGCCCCCATCATAGCCTTAGCAAATTTTCCCCAAGATATTAGTCCCCCTCTGGTTCAGGTGTAGACCATCTCTCTTGAAGAGGTCCCACCTATCCCAGAATGAGTCCCAATTGTTAAGGAACCTGAACCCCTCCCTCCTGCACCATCCACGCAGCCATGAGTTCAAACTATCCCTTTCTCTGTTCATCTCTAAACTATCCCTTGGCACAGGCAAGAGTCCAGAGATAACCACTCTGCCTGTTATGGACCTAAGCTTCCACCCTAACTCCATAAATTTCTGTTTAATATCCCCTTCCCTTGTCCTACCTACATCATGTGTCCCCACATGAACAATGACTTGGGGCTGACATCATGTTGCAACTGTACAAAACTCTAGTGCGGCCGCACTTGGAGTATTGTGTGCAGTTCTGGTCCCCACATTATAAGAAAGATGTGAAGGCATTGGAGAGGGTACAGAGGAGGTTTACCAGGATGTTGCCTGGTATGGAGGGCACGTCTTATGAAGAGAGGCTGAGGGATTTGAGGTTGTTTTCGTTAGAAAGGAGGCGGCTAAGAGGGGACCTAATCGAAACATATAAGATGATTAGAGGTTTAGATAGGGTGGACAGTGATAGCCTTTTTCCTAGGATGGAAAAAGCTAGCACGAGGGGACACAGCTTTAAATTAAGGGGTGATAGTTATAGGACGGATATCAGAGGTAGGTTCTTTACCCAAAGGGTGGTTCGGGAGTGGAATGCCCTGCCTGCAGCAGTTGTAGATGCGCCAAGTTAGGTGGCGTTTAAGAGGTTAGTTGATAAGTATATGGAAGAGAAGGGAATGGTTTAGTTTGGAGGGGCATTGCTTTTTATATTGGTCGGCGCAACATCGAAGGCCGAAGGGCCTGTTCTGTGCTGTAATGTTCTATTGGGGGTCTTGAAAAACATATAGGTAGACAAGTCCCAAGGGCCTGATGGGATACACCCCAGAATGCTGAGAGGCAAGGGAGGAAATTGCTGTGTCCTTAAGAGAAATTTTTGTATCTTCACTGGCTACAGGAGAGATCCCAGAGGATTGGAGAATAGCCAATGTTGTTCCTGTTTAAAAAGGACAGCGAGGATAATCCAGGTAATTATAGGCCGATAAGCCTTATGGTAGGGAAATTGTGGAGAGGATTTTTCGAGACAGGATTTATTTTCACTTGGAAATAAATGGATGTATTAGTAAAAGGCAATAATGTTTTGTGAAGAGGAGGCCGTGTCTCGCTAATTTGACTGAGTTTTTTGAGGAAGTGAAGAAAATGATTGATGAGAGTAGGGCAGTGAATGTTGTCTACATGGACTTCAGTAAGGCTTTTGATAAGTTTCCTCATAGCAGGTTGGTACAGAATATGAAGTTGCATGGGATCAGAAGTGAGCTGGCAAGATGGATACAAAACTGGCTCGGTTACAGAACACAGCGGGTAGCAGTGGAAGAGTGCGTTTTTGAATGGAGGGCTGTGACTAGTAGTGTTCCTCAGGAATTAGTGCTGGGACCTTTGCTGTTTGCAACATATACAAATGATTTGGAGGAAACTAACTGGATTGCTTCGTAAGTTCACGGACAACATAAAGGTTGGTGGAATTGCAGATAGTGATGAGGACCGTAAGAGGATACAGCAGAACATAGATCAACTGGAGACTTGGGCAGAGAGATGGCAGATGGAATTTAATCTTGACAAATGTGATGTAATGCAGTTTGAAAGATTTAAGACAGATGGGAAATGTACACTAAATGGCAGAACCCTTCAGAGTATTGATAGACAGAGAGCTTGGAGTGTACAGGTACACAGGTCATTGATAGTAGGTACGCAGATGTAGAAGGTAGTTAAGAAGGCATATGGCGTGCTTGCTTTCATTGGCTGGAGCACTGAATTTAAAAACTGGCAAGTCATGTTGCAGCTTTATAGAACCTTAGGCTGCACTTGGAATATAGTGTTCAATTCTGCCCGCCACACTACCAGAAGGGTGTGGAGGCTTTGGAGAGGGTACAGAAAAGATTTTCCAAAATGTTTCCATGTATGGAGGCCATTAGCTATGAGGATAGGTTGGACAAATTTGGTTTGTTCTCACTGTAATGATGGAGCTTGAGGGATGACTTGATAGAAGTCTACAAGATTATGAGGAGCCTGGACAGAGTGCATAGTTAGAAGCTTTTTCTGAGTCCATTACTAGGAGGCACAGCTTTAAGGTGTGAAGGGCAAGGTTTAAAAAAGATGTACAAGGCAAGTCTTCTTTTACATCGAGAGTGCAGGCGACTGGAACTGGGAAGATCGTATCTGCATGTACTATCGTGACTTTTAAAGGGTATCATGGTGAATACATGAATAGGATAGGAATTTTATGTTCATTCGTGGGACACGGACATCACTGGCTGGCCATCATTCATTGCCTATCTCTAGTTGCCCTTGAAAAGGTACTCGTGAGTTGATGAGTCCATGTTCAATGGGTTGATTCACAATGCCGTTAGAGAAGGAATTCCAGGATTTTGACCCATTGACTGCGAAGGAACGGCGATATATTTCCAAGTCAGGAAGGTGGAGTGGCTAGGAGAGAAACTTGCAGGTGGTGGTGGTGGTGTTCTCATTTATCTGCTGTCTTTGTCCTTCCAGATGGAAGTGGTCGTGGGTTTAGAAGATGCCGTCTAAGGATCTCTGGTGATTTGCTGCAATGCATCTTGTAGATAGTACACACTGCTGCTACTGAGTGTCAGTGGTGGAGGGAATGGATGTTTGTGGATGTGGTGCCAATCAAGCAGGCTGCTTCACTCTGGATGGTGTCAAGCTTTGAGTTTTGTTGGAGCTGCACCCATCCAGGCAAGTGGCGAATATTCCATCACATTCCTGACTCAAATAGATGGTGGACAGGATTTAGGGAGTTCAGAAGGTGAGTTACTCTGCGCAGTATTCCTAGCCTCTGGCTTGTTCTTATGTTTGTATGTTGAGTCCAGTTGAATTTCTGGTCAATGGTAGCCCCCAATGATGTTGACAGAGGGGTATTCAGTGATGGTAGCACCACTGAATATCAAAGAGCGGTGGTTAGAGTGTCTCTTATTGGTGATGGCGATTGCCTGACATTGTGTGGCATGAATGTTACTTGCCACTTGTCAACCCAAGCCTGGATAATGTCCAAATGTTATTGCATTTGAATATGGATTGCTTGAGTATTGGAGGAATTGCTAATGGTGCTTGTACAATCATCAACGAACATCCTCACTTCTGCCCTTATGATGGATGGAAGGTCACTGATGAAGGACATTGCCCTGAGGAACTCTTGCAGAGATGTTCTGGAGCTGAGATGACTAACTCTCCACAACTATCTTTCTATGTACCAGGTATGACTCCAACCAGCGGAGAGTTTGCCCCCGATACCCATTGATTGCAATTTCGCTGGAGCTCCTTGATGCCACAGTCAGTCAAATGCAGCTTGAAGCCAATGGCTGTACTCTCACCACACCTCTGGCATTCAGCTGTTTTGTCCATGAATAGAGGATATGCCCCCCGCACAGTAAAGGGTTCTAATTCAGTCGGGCAGCATGGTTGGTGCAGGCTTGGTAGGCTGAAGGACTTGTTTCTCTGCTATAATTTTCTTTGTTCTTTGTATCGCCCTGGGCATTGGAAATGACAATGGCAAACTCAGCTCAACTCAACTCAGCTTTCAAACTTTGAAAGGGAGGCAATGGCCTAGTGGTATTATCGCTAGATTAATAATCCAGAAATTCAGCAAGTGTTCTGGGAACATGGATTCGAATCCTGCCACGGAACTCACCTGGTTCACTAATGTCTTTTAGGGAAGGAAATCTGCTGTCCTTATCTGTCTGGCCTATATATGCGACTCCAGAGCCTCAGCAATGTGGTTGACTCTCAACTGTCTTCAGACAACTGGGCTTAGGCAATAAATACTGACCCAGCCAGCAATGTCCATGTCCCATGAATGGTTAATTTTAAAAAAAAGGAATAAAAAAGTCAACTGCACAAATTTCTCCTACCCTAACATCTGGGGCCAGTGCCAAATTTGGCCTTTTCCTATTCACAGCTTCATACATAGGAACGTGGAAAATAAGAGCAAGAGAGGTTATTTGGCCCAGTGAACCTACTTCACCATTCAATGTGATCATGGATGATCATCAATCTCAACACCATACTCATGCTCTCTTGCCACACCCCTTGGCATCTTTAATGTCAAGAAATCTATTTGTTCCTTGAATATTTTCAGTGGCTTGGCTTCCACAGCTTTCTGTGGTAGAGAATTCCACAGATTCACCACCCTCAGTGAATAAATTTCTCCTCTCAATCCTAAATGGTCTACCTGGTATCCTGGGACTTGTTCTAGATCCTCAACCAGAGGAAGCAACATTTCTGCATTCAGCCTGCTCAGCCCTGTTAGAATTTTATATGTTTCAAAGAAATTCCCTCTCATTCTTCTGCACTTGTGAATACAGACCAAATCCATCCAATCTCTCCACGTACAACAATCCTGCCATTCCAGGAATTAGCCTGGTGAACTATCACTGCACTCTCGCTTTGGCAAGTACAGCTTCACTTAGGTAAGGAGACCAAAACTGCTCACAATATTCCGGATGTGGGCTTACCAAGGGCTTGTACAGCTATAGTATGATGTTTTTGTTCCTGTACTCAAATCCTATCGATTATATAATATTATTAAATGCGCAAATATTTTTTAGATAATATCCCAGACACCAGCATCACTAGATATGTCATGCCCCACCAGCAGGACAGACCCAACAAAGATGGCAGCACAATGGTATACAGTTGGCAGGGAGGTGCCCCAAGAAATCTCAACATTGACTCTGGACCACACGAAAACTCACTGCATCAGGTCAAACACGGGCACAAAAATTCCTGATTAACACAACCACCCTACCCCGTCCCCACTCTCAGCTGATGAAATCATTACTCCTGCATATTGAACACCACTCAAAGAAGCACTGAAGGTGGCAAGGGCTTTGGATGTACTCTGGGCCCATCACGGAGAATGATTTGGTAGCACTACTACAGACCGAACTGGCCAGGTCCTAAAGGACATTGCTACTAGACTGGGTCTCCGGCAGGTGGTGAGGAAACCAACAAGAAGAGAGAACATACTGGACCTCATCCTCACTAACCTGCTTGCTATATCCTGCAACTGTCCATGATAGTCTCGGTGGGGGTGACAATCGTACAGTCCTTGTAGGTACAAAGTTCTGTCTTCACATTAAAAGGTACCCTCCATCATTTGTGTGGCATTATCTTGTTATGTGAGATAAATTTCAAACAGAACTAGCTCTCAAGACTGGGCAAGGCAATGTGCTATGCCTTCAGCAGCAGATCTGTCCTTAATCACAATCTATAACCTCTGCTCCAGCATATCTCCCACTTTATCATTTTTAAAAATATTGCCCCGCCTTATTCTTCACAACCCTCTGCATTAAATTTCATCTGTCTTGGTTTATCTCCATTCATTCACCAGCCCGGGTCCTCAATCTCTTTCCTCCTTAAGTCATCAAGTTACTGTCACCTATAAGTTTTGAAATTATGTCCATACACCCAAGTTTAAGCCATTCATCAAGGAAAGCATAAACTAACCTTAAAGAAATCACCAAATAAATTGTCCTCCAGTTCAAAATCCACTGTTTATTCAAAGAACGAAGAAAAGTACAGTACGGCACAGGAACAGACCTTTCGGTCCTCTCAGCCTGTGTCGATAATGATGCTCTAACTAAACTAAAAAGAAACCTTCTGCCCTTACTTGGTCCAAATCGCTCTATTCCCTCCTTGTTCATGTAGCCATCCAGATGCCTTTTAAGTGTTGCTAACGTGCCTGCTTTCACCACATCCTCTCTCAGTGTGTTGCAGACACCCACTACTTTCTATGTGGAAGAACTCCCCCACACATCTCTCTTAACCTTTCCCCTTCTTATCTTGAACCCGTGCCCCTTGTAATTGATACTTCCACCCTAGGAAAAAGCCTCTGACTATCCAACTCATCTGTGCCTCTTACAATTCTGTAGACCCCTATCATGTTTCCCCTCAGCCTTTGTCTTTCTAGTGAACACAATCCTAGTTTATTCAACCTCTCCTCATAGCCAACACCCTTGAGACCAGGCAACATCCTTCTTTTGCACTCTCTCCAAAGCTTCCAGTTCCTTCTGATTGTATGGTGATCAGAACTGCATGCAATGCTCCAAACATGATCTAACCAAGGTTTTATATAGCTGCAAAATGATATCCCAACTCCTGTACTTAGTGCTCCAGCTGAGCAAGGCAAGCACGTCATATGCTTTCTTAATCACCTTGGCCACCTGTGTTGCCACTTTTAGGGAACTATGGACCTGCATGCCCAGATCCCTCTGTATGTTAATCTTCCTAAGGGTTCTGCCATTTACAGTATAATTCATACCTAAGTTTGATCTTCCAAAATGCCTCACATTTGACTGGGTTAAATTCTATCTGCTATTTCTGTGCCCAAGTGTCCAATCTATCTATATCTCGTTGTATCCTTTGACAATCCCCAGCACTATCAGCAATTTTACCCATCTTCATGTCATCTGCAAACTTTATCAGGCCATCCACATTTTCTTCCAGATCATTTATATACATACTACAAACAACAGAGGTTCCAGCACTTATCCCTGTGGAACACCACTAGCTACAGATCTCCATTCTGAAAAACACCCTTCTACCTCTCTTCTCCATCTTCTACGATCAAGCCAGTTCTGTATCCATCTCGCCAGCCCACCCCGAATCCCATGTGAATTTCATTTTTGTAACAGTCTGAATTTGGGACCTTGTCAAACGTCTTACTAAAGTCCAAATGAATTAAATCTACAGCCCTTTCTTCATCAATTATCTTCGTCCCTGTTTTTAAAAAACTCAATCAAGTTGTTGAGACATAACCTTTCCTGTATAAAAACATGCTACCTGTTACTAACTAGTCCATTTTCTTCCAAACGTGCATATATCCTGCCCCTCAGTATCTTCCTCAAAAGTTTCCCGCCATTGACGTCAGGTTCAACAGCCTATAACATCCTGGATTATCCCTGCTTCCTTTCCTAAACAAGGGAATAACATTGGCTATTCTCCAATTCTCTGAAACCTTGCCTGTGGTCAAAGAGGATGTGAAAATCTCTGTTCAGGCCCCAGCTGTTTCTTCCCTCGCCTCCCACAGTAACCTGAGATAAATCCAATTGGGACCTGAGGACTTGTCTCCCTTAATGCAATTTAGGATACTTGACACTTCCTCAACACTCCTTCTCTGTATTTCCTGTCAGTCGGCCAACTTGTATCCTTGCTGCCATTAACCCTTTATTCAATGGGCTTCAACTTTGCTGACAACACTTTCATGTGGCATTTGTTATACTTATTGGTGTCCATGTACACCGCATCAACCAAACTACCTTCATCAACCTCTCTCTTTTCACTTCTTGATTTCTTTTGTCACTTTCCCCTGAGCTTTCTATATTCAGCTTAGTTATTACTTATGTTATGAATCTGATATTGGTCATTTGCATCCTTTTTCTGCTTCATCTTATTATCTGTCCTTTTTGTCTCAGGAAGCACTGGTTTTGCTTATCTCATTTCCTTATGCAAATATACCACACCTTCACCCAAACCATCTCTTCTTCAAAGGCGGCCATTGTTCCATTGTAATTTTAGAACATAGAACATTACAGCGCAGTACAGGCCCTTCGGCCCTCGATGTTGCACTGACCAATGTAACCAATTTTATGGCCCTCTAACCTAAACTATTCCAATGCTATCCATATGCCTATCCACTGCCCATCTGAACGCCCTTAAACTTGGTGAGTCCACAACTGCTGCAGGCAGGGCATTCCACGCACTTACTACCCTCTAAGTAAAGAGCCCACCTCTAACATCCGTCCTATAACTACCACCCCTTAATTTAAATCTATGTCCCCTTGTGTTAGCCATCTTCATCCGAGGAAAAAAGCTCTCATTATCCACCCTATCTAACCCTCTGATCATCTTATATGTCTCAATTAGGTCACCTCTTAGCCTTCTTCTCTCTAATGAAAATAACCTCAAGCCCTTAGCCTTTCCTCATAAGACCTACCCACCATACCAGGCAACATCCTGGTAAACCTCCTCTGCACCCTTTCCAATGCCTCCACATCTTTTTTATAATGTGGCGACCAAAACTGTACACAATACTCCAAGTGCGGCCGCACCAGAGTTTTGTACAGTTGCAACATGACATCTCAGCTCCAAAATTCAATCTCTCTACGAATAAATGCTAACACACCGTACGCCTTCTTAACAACTTTATCAACTTGAATACCAACTTTCAGGGATCTATGCACCTGTACACCAAGATCCCTCTGCTCATCTACACTACTAAGAGTCCTACCATTAGCCCTACATTCTGTACACATATTACTCTTACCAAAGTGAATCACCTCACACGTTTCCGCATTAAACTCCATTTGCCACCTTTCGGCCCAGTTCTGCAACTTATCTGCCAGTCTTCGATTCCAATTCACCTAAGCCAGATATGTTCTCACTTCATGGATGTGTTAGACCTGTTAAATTCCATCAAGTTAGACAAGTCGCCGAGAACGGATGGGACGTACCCCAGGTTATTGTGGGAGGTGAGGGAAGTGGTTGCAGAGCCCCTGGCGATGATACTTGCGTCATCCATGGAAACAGGAGAGGTTCCAGAGGATTGCGGATGTGGTTCCTATCTTTAAGAAAGGGAACAAGGATAGTCCAGGAAATTACCAACCGGTGAGTCTGACTTCAGTGGTTGGTAAGCTAATCGAGAGGCTTCTGAGGGATAAGATATATGAACATTTGGAGAAGTTTAGACTGATCAGTGTAGTCAGCATGGTTTTGTCAAGAGCAGGTCATGCCTTATGAGCCTAGTTGAGTTCTTCAAAAATGTGACTGAACACATTGACGAAGGAAGAGCGGTGGACGTAGTGTACATGGACTTTAGCAAGGCATTTGATAAGGTCCCACATGCAAGGCTTCTGGAGAAGGTGAGGGGGAATACGATCCAAGGGGCTTTGGCCTCGTGGATCCAGAACTGGCTTGCCGGCAGAAGGCAGAGAGTGGTTGTGGATGGGTCTTGTTCTGCATGGAGGTCGGTAACCAGTGGAATGCCCCAGGGATTTGTTCTGGGACTCCTGCTGTTTGTCATTTTCATAAATGACCTGGATGAGGAAGTGGAGGGATGAGTTTGTAAGTTCGCCGACGATACAAAGGTCGGTGGTGTTGTGGATGGTCTGGAGGGATGTCAAAAGTTGCAGCGGGACATAGACAGGATGCAAGACTGGGCGGAGAAGTGGCAGATGGACTTCAACACAGATAAATGTGTAGTGGTCCATTTTGGCAGGAATAATGGGATGAAGGAGTACAATATAAGGGGTAGGAGTCTTAGCTGTGTTGTAGAGCAGAAGGATCTCGGGGTCCAGATCCATAGGACTCTTAAATCGGCCTCGCAGGTGGAAGAAGTGGTCAAGAATGTGTATGGTGTACTGGCCTTCATTAATCGAGGAACTGAGTTTAGGAGTCAGGAGGTAATGATGCAGCTCTATAAGACCCTTGTCAGACCCCACTTGGAGTATTGTGCGCAGTTCTGGTTGCCTCACTATAGGAAGGATGTAGAGGCTATTGAGAGAGTGCAAAGGAGATTTACAAGGATTCTGCCTGGATTGGGAGGCAGGCCTTATGAAGATAGGTTGAGGGAGCTGGGACTCTTCTCCCTGGAGAGACGTAGGTTGAGAGGCGACCTGATAGAGGTTTATAAAATGTTGAGAGGAATTGATAGGGTGGACTGTCAAAGACTATTTCTCCGAGCTGAAATGGTCACTACGAGAGGACACAGATTTAAGGTGCAGGGAAGCAAATACAGAGGGGATGTTAGGGTTAAGTTTTTCACTCAGAGGGTGGTGATTGAATGGAATCGGCTGCCGTCGGAGGTGGTTGAGGCAAACTCGCTGGGGTCTTTTAAAAGACTTCTGGATGAGTATATGGAGACAAATGGGATAGGGAGTTATAGATAGGTCTGTGGATTGGTATATATAGATGTGATCGGCGCAACTCGTGGACCGAAGGGCCTGTTTGTGCTGTATTGTTCTATGTTCTATGTTCACTGAGCATGCCCTCCCCACTATTAACATTTTTACTCTTACATGATTCTTCATCCTTTTCCAAAGTTAAACAAAACCTCATGATATTATCCTCATTATCCACTAAATGTTTCCTTACTACATTTGAGTCACTTTAACCAAATCTAGCACCACCATCTTCCTTGTGAAACTGGAAGCATACTGACTGGGCAATTCTCTCCCCTGTATTTTGCAGCCAGTATCTCTAGCGTTGTTTGAAAAGATTCTCTCTCCCACTGTGCTTTGCTTCTTGTGATATCAAAATCCCTCAGTTTTGAATATCTCCATAAGATCTTCCCTTTGACATCCATTCAATGCTTTAAATTCAATGCTTTCAGCATAACCATCTTGTTTCAAACTCCCGCAGACACCGGTCCAATTCCAAGTGTCTGCACAGCCACATCGATAGTCTCTGAGCTGTCATGGTGCCCTTCAGATGGTCCACATAAAGCACTCATTTACGACATGAGGTACCAGGCAACCCATGAATCAACATCCAAGAGCTGTACCCGCACCACCTGCCGAATGCATGCTCAATGTTGGTCAAGTAGGGACCGAATTACCTGTGGAAAAAAGCCGTAGTTAAACAGTCCTAATATATCCCTCTACCTGCATACCGCTCATGTGGCTGTCCAAGAGACCCTTAAACAGCCCCAGCGTGCCTGCTCCCACCACCTTACTCGGCAGTGCATTCCACACCCCCACTACCCCTTGTGTGAAAAACTGCCCTCTAATATTCGTCTTATACATAGCCCCCCTCACCCTAAGGCCATGACCCCTCGTCCTATCCATTTCTGAAGGTGAAAAAAGTTTACCTCCATTTACTCTATCTATACCCCTTATAATCTTATACACCTCTATGAGATCCCCTCTAAGCCGATGTCTTTCAAGGGAAAACAACCCCAGTCTATCTAATCGTTCCTCATAGGACAGTCCTTCCATACCAGGCAGCATCCTGGTAAAACTCCTCTGCACTCTCTCCAAGGACTCCACATCCTTCCGATAGTACGGCGACCAGAACTGGACGCAGTATTCCAAGTGAGGCCTAACCAACGTTCTGTACAATTGCAACATCAAACTCCTACTCTTGTATTCTATACCCTTTTCTATGAAAGCTAACATACTATACGCTTTCTTTATCACCTTCTCCACCTGTGAAGACACCTTCAGAGACTTGTGAACCTGCACTCCCAAGTCTCTCTGCGTCTCTATACTCCGAATAATTTTACCTTTTATCCTATAACTCTCTTCTACATTTTTCCGGCCAAAATGCATCACCTCACATTTATCCGGATTAAATTCCATTTGCCATCTATCTGCCCAGTCTACCAACCTATCTATGTCCTGTTGTATTGCCTGGCACTGCTCCTCTGTACCCGCCAATCCAAGCATCTCAGTGTCATCAGCAAATTTGCTGATCTCTCCACCTACC